>PVKV010002411.1:0-45676 GCA_004027835.1 Alouatta palliata
TTGGTGGGAGTGTAAATTAGTTCAACCATTGTGGAAGACAGTGTGGCGATTCCTCAAGGACCTAGAAATAGAAATTCCATTTGACCCAGCAATCCCATTACTGGGTATATATCCAAAGGATTATAAATCATTCTACTATAAGGACACATGCACATGAATGTTCATTGCAGCACAGTTTACAATAGCAAAGACCTGGAACATTTTTGTTCCTGCTAATGATATGCCTCCATGAGGACTTGCTTGGTACATATTTGCATCCCAGCAACTCCTCTGATCTATGCAGGGGATTTCAACTAAGACTCATTCCAGATTGTCGCCCCAAGACAGTGAGTATAAATGAGACATAATGTTTAACTTTATGTGTCAACTTGGCCAGGTCATAGGCTTCCCAAATATTTAATTAAAACGTTATTTTTGCTGTGTCTATGAGGGCGTGTATGGATAAGATTATTTGAATCAGACCTATGGTGTGGGCTAGTTGATCATGGTGTTCCTAGAGGTAAAATAGATAGAAATCCTATTAAATTATTCCTTGATCTATATAAGCAGAAAAATTCTAGGTTATGTGAATGAAAGCCTAACCTGAATCACAAAAATAGAGACTCAGAGCCCCTCATCAATTCCCAGACCTAAGCCGGTTTGCAGACTGGAAATGAAATTTACAGACCCAGAAAGAACTCCTTGAATGAAAGGGGAGACCAGGTCTCCTTGAAGAAGGACCTGGTACATTACCAATAATTTGTCCTGTTAGTTTTGCTCACAGCCTTCCTCAAAGGGACCTGCAGCCTTTTTCCAGGGTACTGAGCACTGAGGAAAAGGAAATAACCGGACATCTCAGGGACTACTAGATACCGACTCTGAATTGATACTAATTCTAGGAGACCCAAAACATCACTGTGGCTCACCACTCAGTTAAGTGTTTATGGAGGTCTGATGATTCGTAGTTTTATCTGTGGTTAATCTCACAATGGATGCAGTGGGCTCCCAAACCCATCCTGTGGTTATTCCCCCAATTCCAGAAGGCATAATTGAAATAAATATACTCAGCAGGTGGTAGAATCTCCGTATTATTTTCTTACCCTGTGGAGTAAGGACCATTACGGTGAGTAATACCAGGTGGAAGGTCTAGTACTGGCTCTGCCTAGTAAAATAATAAAGCAAAAGCAACACCACATTCCTGATGGAACTGCAGAAATTGATAAATCCATCAGTAACTTAAAAGATGCAGGGTTGGTGACCCCCAACATATTATTGGAGGGGTTATAGAGATTAATGACACCATCAGTAACTTGAAAGATGCAGGGATGCTGATTCCCATCATGTTCCTATTCCACTAGTATGTTTGGCATGCGCAGAAGACAGATGAATCTTGGAAGATGACAGTGGATTACCAATTGCAGTGGCACTCCAATTGCAGCTGCCGAACCAAATACGGTCTCATTGCTTGAGCAAATTGGCACATCCTCTGGTACGTAGCATAATGTTACTGATCTGATAAATGCTTTTCCTGGATAGCTATTAGTAAAGACCACCAGGAACAGCTTGATTTCACATGACAAGCAATACACATTCACTGTCACACCTTGGGAGTATATCAGCTTTCTAGCTCTATGTCATAATTTAGTTAACAGGAATCTTAATTGCCATTTCCTTACACAAGATATCACACTGGTCCATTACACCGATGACATTATGCTGATGGGACCTAGCAAATGAGACATATAACTACTCTAGATTTATTCATAAGATATTTACATGCCAGAGTATGGGAAACAAATCTGACAAAAACTCAGGGTCTTGTACGTCAGTGAAATTTCTAGGGATCAAGTGGTGTGGGGAATATTGAGAATCTCTGCCAGCATGAGGATAACTTGTCACAGCTGGCTCCTACAATCAAAAAGAGGCACCGAATCTAATGAGTTTCTTTGGGTTTTGGAGGCAACATATTCCTCACTTGGGTGTGTTACTCTGGCCAATTTGCCAAGTGACTTACAAAGCTGCTACTTTTGAGTAGGACCAGAAGAAAAGGCTTCACAACAGGCCTAGGCTTCTGTGTAAGCTGTCTTCTGCTTGGGCCATACCATCCAACAGATCCAATGGGGCTTGAAGTGTCGATGGCAGATAGAGATGCTATGTAGAGCCTCTGGTAAGGTAGCCTTCTATAGATTTATTGCTGAATTTTGGAGCAAAGCCCTTCCATCCTCTTCAGATAACTGAACGGGGTTACTGTGTTGGAAGGCATGATTGTTTCTGATGACTATGGGGAAATTAGACCATTACTCCACAAAGGAGATAAGGAAGAGTATGTTTGGAATATAGGAGATCCCTTCATTTATCTCTTAGTATTACCATGACCTGTGATTAAGGTCAATTAAGAAAACTACAACAATTCAATCCAGGCAGGACCACTAATTGTCCAGGCTTTTCAGGAATGAAGGTTTGTATCACTGTACCAGCTAAAGAACCATGGCCAGATAAGGTGCTTGCTGAAGGCACAGGGACTACAGAATGGGTAGTAGAAGGAAGTTGTTATAAATACCAGCTATGACCACATAACCATTTATAGAAACTACACACACACACACACACACACACACACACACACACACACACACACTGTTCTCTCTCATTCTCTAATCATGTAACATAAGGCATGTTTATATTATACTATTAAGTATTGTTAACTTTATATCATAGAATTTATGAGACATCATAGAATTTAAATCATAAAAGTTACCAGACAGTAAGGAGAAGAGTAAACATCACTCACAGACTTCACCCCTTCTTCTAAGAAGAGGTTGGTACATTTCCAGTTGTATGCATGACAGTTGTAATGTATTATGAGGAATTATGACCTTTTAGTCTTTATTTGAAGATTAAGTATGGCTTAAGGAGATGCATATAAGTGTCAGGTTGACAAGGAGTGGACCTTTGATGGTTAATTATATGCGTCATCTTGATTGAACCATAGATGCCCAGATTTTTGGTTAAAGTTCATTCTGAATGTGTCTATGAGATGTGCCTGGATGAGGTTAATTAACATTTACGTTGGTAGACTGAATAAAGCAGATTGCCCTCCCCATTATGGGTAGGCCACATTTAATCCATTGAGGGCCTAAACAGAACAAAAGCCTGAGCAAGAGAAAATTCGCTTTCTCTGCCTGACTGTCTTTGAGCTGGGACACTGGTTTTCTCCTGTCTTCAGACTAAGACTGGAACTGGAATTTAAACTCTTGATTCTGAGGTCTTTGGACTCAGGCTGGAACTATACCATTGGCTCTCCTGGGTCTCCAGCTTGCAGATCTTGGGACTTCTCAGCCTTATAATCATGTGAGCCAATTCCTTATCTATCTATCTATATGTCTATCTGTCTATCTATCTATCATCTCTCTACTATCATCTATCTATATCTATCTATCATCTATATCTGTCTATCATCTCTCTACCTCTGTCATCTACCTCTTTATATCTGTCTGTCTATCTATTGATCTATCTATCTATCTATCTATCCATCCATCCATCTATGTCTGTCTGTCTATCTAATCTTCTTGGTTCTGTTTCTCTGGAGAATCCTGACTAATACACTAGACTAGGAGGAACTGACTATGCTCCTTACTCTTGCTCCAACCTGTGCCTCTTCCTCTGTTTTGTTGATAGTAATAATGTCTCAGCCACCTAATCTTTGAAGCTAGAACAGATAGTTTGTTCTTCATTTTCCTTAATTCTACACCTCCATTTCCTGTTCCATTTGGACAATTTTACTCTTGAATTGCCTTTTTAGTCTCTACTCTTCTATACATCCCTAGATCAGACACTTAGTACCTCTTTCTTCACTATTTCAAGAGTTTCCTGATTAACTCCCTGCCTTCAATTTTCTTCCTCCAGTTCATCCTCCACACTGCAGCCAGAGTAATCACTTCAAAACACCATCCAGTTAGTTCCTGCTTTAAAAGTCAAAGATGTTTCTAATAAATTAGGAAAACATTAATTTTTAAAATTGTGTGGATTTTTCCACATATGTACTATTTATGGGAACCCACGATCTTTCCTGATTGTCAGTTATCTTTAATGAGAAGGAATTTTGCACAGAAATTTAAGGTTATTAATAGTGCATCGTAATTACAAAAAAAATGAATGAAATCGGAGAGAGATCCTAGAAGTATCGACTATAGAATTTTTGAAACAGGAAGAGCAAAACATAGTAGGTAAGGGGGGGTGATACAAATTGAAAAAAAAAAGGGATAGTTAACCTTTCCAAATATATCAAAGAGATAAACAGAAATAGGATTGAAAAAAAATGATTGAGTTTGGAAGATTGAGGGTAACTGATAACTTTGGATAATACAATTTCCTTTGACTACAGAGCGTGAAATTATGTATTATAAAGGTTGAGAAATTAGAATCAGTAAATGCAGGCATACAGAAGGGAGCTACAGTTTCACTCAATACACTGCAGTCTGTCATATTTTCTGTTATGACAGCTGCATCTCTGTTCTTCCCTAATTTCTACTTTCCAATCTCTAGATATCTCTTAGTCCCTCCCACTCCATCCATCACATTCTGTATTCATTGCCACATTCTATCTCATTAATAATTGAACAAACTCAGTCCATATATCCTCAACATAGATATGAAGAGGGAGAGTAAATGAGAGGATTGGAAACAGCAAGACAGGGAAATGGAAGAAATTTTTGTTCCTTGCTGACTCTTTTGGTTCATGAACCCTTACAGAGCCTTCCTAGACTTCCCTGTGGTTGATTTTCTGGACTCCTATAATGCAAAAAGGGGGAGACAAAAAAATACAGCATCATAGCAAAGTAGGTCCATTAAATATTAAGTTATAAAATAAAATCATAATTATAAATTAAAGCACTAACTTTGATGACAAGGAGTTTACATGTGAATTATTTCTTCACATGCATGAAATGCTGATACAGTGTTATTATTTGGTTTGTTGT
This sequence comes from Alouatta palliata, assembly GCA_004027835.1. NCBI lineage: Eukaryota > Metazoa > Chordata > Mammalia > Primates > Atelidae > Alouatta > Alouatta palliata. Next base: position 4,959 of record PVKV010002411.1, read on the forward strand.
CATTTTATTTTAAGTACGGACAAATTCCTTGAGTGCTCTGCATGCCCTTCATTTTTTGGTAAGATAATTATGTAGCAACCACAGTTGAGAACACAGGTTGGAGGAGATGACACTGTTTTTTCCTAATTTAATTCCATTATTGGGGGCAGTGTGGCCCTTGGGTAGATTCCGCATGTTATTCAGAGTCTTCAGATTGCTGTTGATCTTTTGGATCACATGAAATAGAAGTTAAATTCACACCTTCTTTATATGAATTTGAGGAAGCTGAAGTATTTGGTTGCACATCTTGTTCTGAATCTAGGTGGGACAAATAGGCTAAACATATGTCTTGTACTGAGCTTTGGCCCGAAGAAGAATGGAAATCTGGCTTCACGTCTTCTGACTGCAGGTCCCCTGAGGTTTGCCCTATACATTTTATGTCCCCTGGTTTGATGTCTCTAGTATACATATCTCCTTTTTGTGTAACTCTGGATTGAAGGTCGTGTTGGTCTTTATCTTGACCGTCTTGACATTCTAGGTTAAGTTGGGCTGTGGTGTGCTGGGTTTGGACTTCTTGGTATAGAGCTTTCTGCCTTAGGGCCTCTTTCTCTAATAGATCTTGTGTTTGCCAGTGCTGTATTGTAAATTGCCATTCTCGTGCTTTGTAATCTTTGTCTCTCCAGCGTTGAGTTCTCCAGTCATTGGACTGACAGTTTTGGGTTGTCCAGTCTGTAGATTGCTTTTGTGGATATTGCCAGAATTGGTATTGCTGTATTTGGGATTCTGAATCTTGGCATAACTGCTTTGGCATTTTCTCCACTTGAGCTTGCTGTCCTTCGGGTTGAACACTTTGGGACCATCCTTTTGGGGATTTCTTCTCTTGGGTCTGCTGGTCTTCAGCTTGCTGATCCTGGGTTTGCTTCTTTGAGTGTTGCTCCTTATCAGTCTGCTGGTCTTTAACTTACTCATCTTTAGATTGTCCTTCTGGGTATTGTTCCCCTTTGGCTTGCTGATCTTCAGCTTGCTGATCTGGGAGTTGCTCTGTGGTTTGATTAAGCTGAGCTTGCTTATCTATGGAGTGCCTCTTTGGGGATAACCAGTCTTTGATTTGCTGGTCTAAGGATTTCCGCTTTGGAGATTGCCAGCCTTTGCTTTACTGAGCTAAGGAATGCCTCTTTGGGGATTTCTGGCCTTTGGTTTGCATGTCTAAGGAATATCTCCTTAGGTATTGCAAGCCTTTGGTTTGCTGGTTTAAGGAATGCCGTCTTGAGGATTTTCTTCTATGGAGTTCCTCCTCAGCTTTCCATTCTTTGGTTTCTTTCATAACTTCTGATCTAATATCTTGATATAACATTTGTAAATTTTGCTGATTTTGAGGTTGAATATTTTCTGGTTGAAGATCTGGGGGTTGCTGAAGTAGGCGTTGTGTTTTAGGGACCTGCACAATATGGGATGTTGAGGCTTCAGGTAATATGACTTGTTCTGATACAGCTCGGGATCACACATCTCGGGAAGATATGTCTTGAGGTGGCACGTCGTGGGATGGTGTGTCTTGAGATAGTATAGATAGGGATTGCATGTCTTGTGATGCCATGTCATGAAGCAGCATATCTTGGGATAGTATGCCTTGAGGGGACAGGTCGTTAGCTGTCAGATTATAAGACTGTTTGACATCAGATGATATAGACTTACATGGCGTAGATTGTTCTGGCAGGCCTTGTACTGGTAGAGCTTGGGATGGTAAGTCCTCAGGAGATAGATATTGGAGTTTTAGTACAGAATGGGGTGGAAAAACTTGGAGTGACACAGCTTGGTTCTCCATCAACTGGGTTTCCATTTGGGAGGGTTGTACCATAGCAGATAGTAGATCTTCATCTGTCATTTGGTTAAATGTAGAGTCTAGCTGAATGGGCATAATATTTTCTGAGGGCTTTTTCTCTAATATGGGAGGCACAGGTTTCAGTTCAATTTCTTCCTCTGAAAATTTGGGAGATGAAAGGATACGTTGCTTTTGTTCATCTGTCACAGATCTCCTGTCTTTATTATCTGGTTGGGAGACTACAGGACTTGTAGAGAGTCTTAACTTGAAGAAAGCGTAGCCTCCAAAGAAAGCAGGCTGTGCGTTTGTTGTAGAATCATCACTGGAAAACTCTTCTTGAAGCACACATTGTAATTGAGCATTTTCTTCTGGGGCAGGTTGTCCACTATTTTGAGTAACATCCGAAGGCAAGAAAAACAGAACCTATAAAGCCAAGGGTGAGAGTAATGAACACGACAGAATCATCGCTGATGATTTTTTTTGTTTTCCAAGTTACTTTTGATCTCAGACTTAAGACAGTAGATAGGAAATAACACCTAAATGAGAAGGCAGAAAACAATTACCAGACCTGCCTTTACCATCAACTCATTGGTATTATTTTAGAAGTCATCACCTTGTAGTTTTTCAAATATTAACAGAGGAATTTCATTAAGATTGCCTCAAAAATTCCTCTCATACTTAATATTACAAAGCTTCTGAGACATTTTATATCATCCAGTCAATATTAATATATTCATGCTTAATCTATAATGGTTTATTGATCACCTAGATGAACTACGTTCTGGAGATCAAAGACAATTAGATGTAGGTTTTTCCCTTAAGGTCCCTTAAAGTGTATATGATATATATGTAACTCCCTTTCAATTATATATACATCAGCATATAAACAGATAATAGTAATACAATTCAGCAAATGTAATTACATAAATAAATATTTAGTGGTTTATGGGAACATAGAAGATGACCTAATTCTAAGACAGCCTGGAAATACTTCACAGAAGAGATGATATTTAATCTATATCTTAACAGCTGAATAGGAATTACTCAGGCGTAGAAGGTAAGATGAAATAAGACAGAAGTTGGAATCCAGGTAGAAGAAACAGTGGAAACAGCGGGTACAAAAACACAAGATTGTAATATAGTGTGGTAGTGATGGCAGATAGTAAGCAGTAATAAATATATTACTGATATTATTAGATGGTATGCTAGGCTAGGAAATTTGGACTTTCATTTACAAACAAGAGAAATCTATTAGAGTTTTTTAAACAGATAAGTGACAGCATCTGATACAATTTTCAATGCTTCCTATTAGTTGGCATGTTGATATTATAATTTTTAGGAAGTGGTTACTGCAGCACAACCTGCTGCTTTTTATTCTGACTCCATGAATTACATCTTTCTGAGGTAATTCATGGAGTCAGAAGAGACTACTTGTTCTATTTGATGAGGTGGATCAGAACTCAGTGATTAAGTGAATTAATTAAGCTTGCCTGGCTGGTTGGTAACAAGTCTAGATTGAGAATCTGCATATTCTCTTACATAAGACATTGTCATTTCCCACTCTCCTAATTAGTTTTTCACACTGTATTTCATCCCCATTGAAGGGCTATTTATGTGAATATAAATGGTACTTTGGGAGAGATTTCTATATTTCTACTAATCCTCAAACTTTTGTTTCATGTGAATTTTATTTTATTCCTTTATTTAAAAAGAGGTTTGAAAGAATGACTTATAGTTTCTCTGTTTATTCAAGTTCTTAAGTGCTATGATTTTAAATTTCCTCATCATTAATGAGAACTCACTGATTACTAAATGCTAGATAATTTTCCAAAGTCATCAAGGAATTGTTATAACATCCCTATGAAGTTATTATCCTTCTTTTACAATTGAGGAAACTGAGGTTCAGAGATTTTAAATAACCAGACCCATATCATAGAGCTGTTTACCTGCAAAGGATTTAAATGCTGCAGTTGAATCCAAGATCCTGTGCTTTCCTCTCTGATCTATGCTTCCTGTATTAATAACTTCACTTTCTCCTTAACTTCAAGGTGGCTATGACTAACGACCATATGAAATAATACTTTTAAGCACAGAAACTGGCACAGAGAACTTTCACTGTAAATGTAGGATTCACTTTCTCTTTCCTTTTCTCAAGATCAAGGTACATATTTTATTATTTTTGAATCCCCTGTTGCACTTTGCACATTACTATGCTATTAGCAGAGTAAAGATCTGTATTCACTGAATTCAATTGAACAGTTATTTAGTGTGAGTAACTTATTTTAATATGGTTTCTAAAGGACTTTAAACAGAGTTTGTACTGTCCTCTAGTTGTATAATATACAGATAATACAACAAAGATAAAAGCATGAGATGAAAATGACAAAAGTCAATACCCATTCATGATAAAAAATATTCATCCAGTAATGGAGGAAATGAGGGACAGAAATGCTACCATGCATATGGAAAAAATAGCAAAAAATGCAGAAGTAAGTTCCTCCTTATCAATATTTATGTTAAGTATAAAGGGATTAATTTATCCAATCAAAATACAGACATTAGCTAAATGAAGAAAAAGTGAACATGATCTGACTACGTCCTGTGTAGAAGAGAGTTAGTTTAGATCCAAAGGCACAAATAGGTTGAAAGTGAAATGATGGGAAAAGTTATTTCACGCAAATGCAACTAAAAGAAACCTGAGAGTCGATACTAATATCAGGTAAAACAGACTCTAAAAAGTTATGAGGAACAAAGAAGGACTTTTTTTAAATAAAAGTTTCAATAGAGCACGAATATATAATAATTATAAACATTTACACACTTAAAAACAGACCCTCAAAATATATGAAGCTAACTTGACAGAATTGAAGGCAGAAATAGGCAGTTTTACAATAATAACTGGAGGCGTCAATAACACCTTTTTAACAATGGGTAGAACAAGCAGACAGATGATAAGCAAGAAAACAGATGATCTGAACAACAGTATAAACCAAGTAGACTTAATAGACATAAATAGAACACTCCAACTAACAACATCAGAATACACATTATTCTTGAGTGTACCTGGGACATTCTCTAGGGTAGACTAGTCAGGCCACACACAAAAAAAAGTCTCAATAGATTTAAAAGATAGACATTATACAATGCATTTTCTCTGATAACAACAGGGTAAAGTTAGAAATCAATAACAAGTAAAATAGAAAAAAATCATAAATATATGGACATTAAATAGTACACTTTTAAACAACCAGTGGGTCAAAAAAGCAATCACAAAAAATTAGAAAATGCTTTAATATGAAGGCAAGTAGAAACAAAATATAGCAAAGCCTAGGAGATGCAGTGAAAGCAGTGCTAAGAGGGAAATTTGTAGCTGTAAGTGTCTATGTTAAGAAATGAGATCTCAAATCAATAAGGTAAATTTATACCACAAGGACCTAGAAAAGGAAAAGCAAACTAAATCCAAAGCTAGTGAAAGAAAGGAGATAATAAAGGTTAGGGCAGAAATAACCAAAATAGACAATAGAAAAAGGATAGAGAAAATCAATGAACCCAAATGTGTTGATTCTTTGAAAAGATCAACAAAGTTGATAAACCTTTACCTATATTGAAAAGCAAAAAGATAATAAAACAACTAGAATAAGAAATAAAAGCGAGGACATCATTACTGACATTATAAAGAGAAAAAGTATTATAAAAATACTATGAAAAATTATATACCAAAAAATCAGATACTGTATAAGAAATGGCCAAATTCCTTGCAACATACCAATTACATAAAATGACTCAAGAAGAAATAGAAAATCTTGACAGATGCATAAAAAGTAAAGCGATTAAACCAGTAATCTAAAACTTCTCAACAAAGGAAATTTCTGGATCAAGTGGCTTCACAGTGAATTCTACCAAAGATTTAACTGAAAAAAAAAAAAAGAAGATTCTCAAACTCTCCTGAAACTTGAACAGAAGGGAAAATTGCCTAACTTATTCTATGAGGCCAGAATTACCTTGATAGCAAAAACAGATAAATATGTCACAAGAAAAGAAAATTACAGGTTAACATCCTTTAAAAGTGTACATACAAAAACTAGTGACAAAATATTAGCTAGTTGAATCTAATAGCATATCAAAAGGATTATGCATATGATGAAAATTTATAACCAAAATACAAGGATGGTACAATAAGGAAATCAATAAATATAATATATAATCATATATAATTATATAATATTAATATAATGTTGGTAAACCACCACACAATCATCTACTTGGAGTAGAAAAGGCACTTAACAAAATGCCTTTTATGAGAGTACCTCTCAGAAAACTAGGAAGAGATGGAAAATTCCTCAACATTAAAAGTTTATTTATAAAACACCTACAGCTAATATCATACTCAGTGGTGAAAGACTAAAAATTTTCTGTCTTTTGTCTACATAAGAATGCTTTCTTTCACTGCTGCTATTCAAGATTGTACTAAAAGTTCTAGCTAGAGCTATTAGAAAATCAAAAGAAATAAAATTCATCCAAATTAGAAAAGAAGAGGTAAACCGTCTCTATTTTCAGATGATATGATCTTCCTATATAGAAAATCCTCCCAAATTCACAAGAAAGCTACTAGACCTAATAAATTCAACAAGTTTCAAGATATAAGAGCAACCCACAAAAATAATTGTTTTGCTATAACAGCAATAAACAATATAAAAAGAAATTTTAAAAAGTAATTCCATTTATAATGCCATGTAAAATGATTACAAACTTTGAAATAAATCTTACCAGAGGGATGAAAAACCCCTATGTTAAAAAATACAAAAAATTGCTGAAAGTAATTAAATACCTAAATAAATGAAAAGACATCCTGTGGTCATGCATAAGAAGATTTAAAATTGTTAAATTATCAATACTGCTCAAAGCAATCTACAGATTCGATACAATTCCTATTGAAATTACAACAGTCTTTTTCTCAGAAATGGAAAAGCAGATCTTCAAGTTGATATGGAATTTTAAGAGCCCCTGAATAGCCAAAACAATAATGACAAAGAATAATGAAGTTTTAGTGATTATACTTTCCAACTTTGAAACTTACCACAAAGCTACAGTAATTAAAACAATATGGTACCTGGCATAAGGGAAGATGTATAGACCAATATAATCATCCAGAAATAAATGCTCACGTATATAGTAAATCAATTTTTCAACATAGACACCAGGAGTATCCAATGGGGAAAAGCAGTCTTTTCAACATATGGTGCAGGAAAAACTGGGCATCCATACCCAAAAGAATAAAGTTGGAACCTTACCTACACCATACACAAACATTAACTCAAAATCAATCAAATACTAAGCCTAAGAGCTAAAACTATATATTTCATGGAAAAAATTGGAAGAAATGTTCATGATATTGGATTTGGCAGTAATTTCATGGCTGTGACAAACAGCACAGGAAACTACAACAAAATAATAGATTAATTATATTTCATAAAAATAAAAAACTTGTGCATCAAAAGGTAAAGAAAGTACAAAGACCACCTACAGAATAGCAGAAAATATTTGCAAATCATATATCTACTAAGGGACTAAGATCCAGAATATATAAAGAACTCTGCAATTCAACAACAAAAAACAACCCAATTAAGAAACAGGCGAGACTATAATGACATTTCTCCAAAGAAGATGTATAAACGAATGCTCAGCATCACTAATCATTAGGTAAATGCAAATCAAAAGCATGAGATACCACTTCGCACTCATTAAGATGGCCATTATATAAGGCCAGGTGTGGTGGCTCATACCTATAATCCCAGCATTTTGGAAGGCCAAGGAGGAAGGTTGGCTTAAAGGCAGAAATTCAGCACCAGCCCTGACAACATAGCAAGACTTTGTCTCTACATAAATAAACATGAAAAATTAGCTGGGTGTGGTGGCACATGCCTTTAGTCCCAGCTACTCAGGAGACTAAGACAGGAGGATCACTTGAGCCCAGGAGTTTAACACTGCAGTGAGCTATGATCTTGTGCCACTGCACTCTAGCCTAGGTGACAGAGTCTTTGTATAGAAAAAGAAGAAAAGAAGAAAGGAAAGAAGGAAGGAAGGAGGAAGGAAGGAAGGAGGAAAGAAAAGAAAAGATGGGCATGATAAAAACAAATGTCCAGCAATCTCATTACTGGTTATATATTCAAAGGAAGTGAAAACAGTTGGAGACTATTCTCCCATGTTTCCATATTTATTGCAGTACTAGTCACAAGAGCCAAGATAAGGAATCAACCTAAATGCCTATCTACAGATGAAGGAATAAAATGTTTTTTATATATATACACACACACACACACACACATACATATATATAAATGTGTATATATATACTTATATATATATATACATATATATAAATGATACATGTATTACATATAGTATATATGCACACATATGCAAACAATAGAATACTATTCAGCGATAGAATGTAATTCTGTCATTTATGGCAACATGGATTAACCTGGAGGACATTATATTAAAGGAAATAAGACAAACACTGAATGATTTCATTTAGATTTGCAATCTGAAAAAGTTGATTTCACAGAAGTAAAGACCAGAATAGTGGCTGGCGAAGGTAGGGAGGATTGGAGGACCAGAAAATATTGGTCAATGGGTATAAAATTATAGAGAGAAAGAGTAAGTTCTGACTTACTGTAGGTAGTAAAAATAAATTCTATACACAGTAGCATGACTATAGCAATAACAAGAGAAAATTTTGAATGTTGTTGCTACAAAGAAATGATAAATGTTTGCAAAGTGATGAATGCGTTAATTACTATGATTTGATCATTAGACAATGTATACATGCATTGAAATATCACACTGTACTCCATAAATATGTACTATTAGCATGTGTCAACTATAAATTAGAAATTAAAAAATAAAGGGAAAATAATTACTCCCCTTTTCCCCTGTTGGTTGGTACTGATGGAGATGTGGAGAAATTGGAACCCTTGTACACTGCTGGTTGAGATGTAAGATGGTACAACCAATGTGAAAAACAGTTTGGCTTTTTCTTAAAAGGTTAAATATAGAACTTCCATAAGACCCAGCAATTTTGCTCTTAGGTACATATCCAAAAGAACTGAAAGCAGGGACTGGAGCAGATATTTCTATACCAATGTTTATAACAGCGTTATTCACAATATGCAAAAGGCAGAAATATCTGTGTCTATCAACAAATTAATGGCTAAACAAAATGTGGCATATACATAAAATGGAATTTTATTTAGCCATAAAAGGAATTAAATTTTGATGTATGCTACAACGTAGATTAATCCTGAAAATATTATGCTTACTCGAATTATCCAGTTATAGGAGGAAAAATTTTGTAAGAGTCCACTTACATGAGGTTTCGAGGACAGGCAAATTCATAATATGGAAAGCAGGATAGAGCATACCGAGGGCTGCAAGGATGGGAATCAGGGGAGTGATTGTTTTGTGGTACAGAGTTTGTGTTGGGGATGATGAAAACGTTTTGGGCATAGATAGTGGTGAGAGTTACACAACATTATGAATGTATTCAATGACTTGAATTGTACACTTACAAATGGCTAAAATGTTAAACATTATGTTATGTATATTTTATCACAATAAAAAAAGAATTACTCTAAAGGTACAGAAATTAAGACAGTGTAGGATAAGTGGAAACATAGACATATTGGCCAGAGGGACAAAATAAACTATCCTAAGAGACCGGCAAATAAGTAATAAGTAAATTAATTTTCAACAAAAGTACCAAGTGATGGAGGAAAGCATTGCATTCTCAACAAATGGTGTTAGAGCTTCCGGATATCTTCCTGAGGGGGATGTGCATTAACTTCTAACCTTACTCTACCACTGTACATGAAAGTTAAAGTAGGTTATATGTTTAAATGCAAAAGCTAAAATTATAAAACTTCTGTAGGAAAAGACAAGAAGAAAATCTTCATGACTTGGGGATAGAGAAAGCTTTGTTAAATAGAACACAGAAATCATAACCATAGAAAATGATAAATGGAACTTGGTCAAATTTGTTTTTTTGAAAGAAACTATTAAGAAAAGGAAAAGGCAAGTCACAGAGTGAAGCAAGTATTAGTAAGGGACTAGTATTAAGAATTAATTAGGCTGCTATAAGGTGAATAAGAAGATAATCCAATAAAATTCAACTAAATATTTGAACAGAAACCTCAGAAGAAGATACACAAATGGGTAATAAACAGCAAGAGTATCATCATTAGTCATTAGGGAAATGCGAATTAAAACTACACTGAGATGCCAATACATAATGATGACATGGAGCAATTGTACCTCTCACACATTGTCGATGAGAATGAAAAGCAATACAGCCACTTTGCCGAACTCTGGTATTTTCTTGTAAAGTTAAACTTGTGGTTACCATACAATCTAGCAATCAAATCCTACATGAAACACTCCAGGAGAAATGAAAATATGTCCACATAAACATGTGAATTCAAATATTCTTAGTAACTTATTGATAATAGCTCAGAACTTTAAACAATCTAAATAGTCATCAAAAGGTAAATGGACCAGGTACGGTGGCACACCCGTGTAATCCAAGAACTTTGGGAGGTTGAGGTAGGTGGATCACTTGAGCCAAGGAGTTTGAGACCAGCCTGGGCAACATGGCAAAACCCTGTTTCTACAAAAAAACACACAAAAGATTAGCTGGGCGTGGCACATGCTTACAGTCCCAGCTATTAGGGAGGCTGAGGTGGAAGGGATGATTGAATACAGGAGATTGAGGCTGCAGTGAGCTGAAATAGTGTCACTGCACTCCAGGCTAGGTGATACGCTGAGACCTTGACTCCAAGAAAAAACAAAAAAAAAGTAAACGAATGAACAAATTGTGGTGTGTCCATACATAAAAGGAATGGATTCTTGATAGAGGCAACAGCATAGATGACTCTCAAAAACATGTTTCTGTGTGAAAGAAGCCATAGAAGCCATATACAGAGAGTACTTACTTATGATTCCATGAGTATGAAATTTTGGAAAGTCAAAACCAATCTTATTAATGAGAACATTAACTGAAAATGGGTTCCAGTGAACCTTTTGGGGTGATAGGAATGCACTATACCTTGATTGTGACAGTAGTTAAACATAGGTACACTTTTTGTTTATAAATTATACCTCTATAAAGTTGATGTAAAAAAAAGAGAGAGAGAGAGAGAGAGAAATGAAAACTCCTTGAATCACAAGGCCTGTACTGGTATTTTGGGACTTAGCAAGCAGGCTCTGGAGACATACTACGGGGGTCAGAATCCTGACGTTATGCAATACTGGAGAGGTTATTTAGCCTCTTTGTGCCTTACTTCCTTCATATGTAAAATAAACATGTTATAATGGTTTTGTTAAGATTAAGTTGGTGCTCAGTGATTATAACAGTAACTGACATAGTCAGAATTGAGTAAATACAAACTATAACAATTATTATAAATATATGTAGTATCAGTATTAATAGTTTCCCCCCCTACTACTTTTCTGGTGGTGGAACTCTGTCACACATCTTATGATCCAAGAACACACACCCCATGTCACAGTAATTTGGGCTCCTATTAATTCTGATACTACATATTTTTGGCAGGGACATAAGGAGCTATGTCTGAACAGAGGTGACTGAGTATGTAGCAGATAGGACAAGAAAGGAAAGCATAGTTGTTTCAAATGGTGGAGTGAGCTTCAATCTTATGATTGTCCCTTTCTGACCTTCCTAAAGTTAGACGTTTCAGTTCAGCATCTGAGCATGCTGCTCTTCCTACTAATAAACCAGAAATCATTGTGTGTAGAATCCCAACAGAAATCTGTTCTCTTAATAACATGGAACACACCTCATCTGACTGCGTCCAGCACTTGCTTCTAAAGGATGCAATAGTCACAGAGATGCTGAGCTCTGCTATGCTGATGATCAGTAAGATTGACAAAATTCCCTGCAAATAATGAGAAGAAATAAATGACATTTGAAATGAGAGCTTTTATTTTAAATATATAAGCTGAGAACCCTTTAAACTCTATCACCAAGTATGGGAAAACCATATTTTAGATGGTTCTGTAGCCATCAGACATTGCACAATTTTCATCTTACATCTTTCTGATAAGGCAGAGATAACAAACTCCAAAGTCCATGGGAGCTGGGCAACCATCTTGAACTAAACAGGGAGAAAATTGAGAGTAGTGTTCGTAGGAGGCATCCATTACTCAATTCCAGCCAGTTGTTGTCATGTGGGAACATGGGTACTATGATGCCTATTTTGTTTGTTTTTCCCTAAAGAAACTGGATTTACATACTTTTTGAGTTGAAATTTTCCAGTTACGTATTCACCTGTGTGAGCCAAATAGAACATACATGCAGGCTGAATGTAGCTCACAGATTGCCATTTTGCTCATTTTGCTTTAAGGTAATGTTTGGATTGAGAAGCAACATGGTACCTTATGATGCCTCAAAAGCTTAAAATATGAAGACAGAAAGATCTGGGTTAAAGTGGGTTCAGGGTCACACTTAGCCTTGAAAAAATAACTGTGTGTTTGTGAATCTTGGTTTGCCTGCAATACACCCAAAATCTTATATATTCAATATTTGTTGGTAAAACTAAAATGTATGCAGACCCTACTCTATGCAATTTACTGACTTTTTCCATTAAGCAAGGTATACCTGGTCTTGGATTCTGTGGGACTTACATCACTGTAAGGGAGGCAGACAACAAGTAATTAGATAATTATCTACTTAACTAAATTGTGATAAATGCTGTGAAGAAGGATTGGGAGCTGTGTTCTATTATAATGGGGGATCTATGCAGATATGAGAGTAGAGCTGTAGTCAGGAGGAACTTTCTTAAAGAAGTGATGCTCTAGTTGAGATTTAAGTATGAGGCTGAGTTAATTGTATAACTGGCCTGGGGACCATTCAAAGCAGGAAGATGCTAATCCCATCATCCTCTTGGGGCAGTGGATACTTGACACATTAAGGGATTCTAGGAAGTGGCTGGAGTGTGGAGTAAGCAGGATAAAGTCCTGGAATAATGTTGGAAAGCTGGGTAGGATAGGTGTTACAGAGTTTGGTAAGGCCCTTAAGATTTGGGTCTTAATCATCACATGTTTTACAGAAAGCCATTAAGTAATTGCTCTGATTTACATTTTTAAGTGATTACTCTGGTCACAGTAGAGACGATAGCTTGATCTTTAGGACAGGGGTCAGCCCAAGAGATGTCTGAAGCCCACTGTTCTGGCTCTTTTAGCTTATGATGTTTGGGTTATGGCAAGAAATTGTTAAGCTATATAAGGGAGAACTAGGAAGAGAGAGTTCATGGTTCTGTAGTCAGGTAACTAATCTTGCAAGACCTATCCATGGAGGGCAGGAAATAGCAGAATTTCATATATCTGGAGATTTAACCTTTTCAGTATATACTGTTTCTTCCTGATATATACCAACATAAGGAACAGCAGTAGGCTTCTGTCCATTCGGAAATGGGCAAGAATTGTAAGGTTGTATCATGTTTTTGGCCAAGTTAGGAGAGGGTTTTATTGCTGATGTTGTTTTCTGGCTTTCTTCAGTAATCTATCATGAGTCCAATTTTAGAGTTTATCTCAGAAAACTTGAGAGGATCCCTAGGAGCATTTCACCAAGTGATTGTGAGGATTAAATAAAATTTTGTATTCAGGAACTAACTTCTCAATTCTTTTATTGAGGAAGACCATTTTCTGTGATTCTACTTTATTTCCCTTCTAACAGGTTCAAATATTCTTAAAATTATAGAACCCAAGCATTCAAGATATAGCTGGTAGGAATAAAATAAAACCCCAGGACTTGCTTAAGGAACTAGAGGGAAAGGCCTACTGGAGTCATCGACATGGTTAAAAATAATGTCATTGATTACTTGTTAGATAAATACTTTAAATTGTACCAACAATTGAATTTCTCAGTAAAAAGATCTCTCATCTGCTTTAATGAATAAAATCGATGCAATTATGTGAAATAACATATGTCTTAAACTTCTAAAAATCCTTACTTTATTCAATGGCTTCTAAATACCTCCTCCTACTGTATTTTGATCTTAGTGTTATTGAGAAAACTGTTAGATTATTTTGTTCATTAATGCTGAGAAGGTAAAATTTAATTCAATCCATGTCAATAATAATTGTATTAGCTAAACCTATTGACTATTTAACTGTGGAAGGTACTGTTTTAATTTAAGCAAGTTTCACAACAACCCATGGGGTAAGCATTCCTACTATATTCATTTTCCACATGAGGAAAACCGAGGCTTAGAGAGAATGCAATATTAGGCCAAGGTGACAAGCTTATGTGACAGGATTCAATTCCAGAAAATATGGCTCCTTAATGATTGTAACAATAATTCCATAGTACCCTTCCCTATCATCAGTTCAAATACTGACACAATTTCAATTAATAAAATAAAAATCAATGAATCATTATATCACCAACACAGTTTAGATAAGATTTTACAGATTCATCGTGCAAAATAAGATCACTTACAATGAAAAGAGTTCTACCCAAAACACATATTTCTTCAAGGGAAGGCATCTGGCAGTACTTGTCTTGATGTCTGTAGCTGAGAATGGTGAAAGTAATCCCAGTTATCGCAACCAAGGAACTGATAACATTCATGGCCATGACACCTTGACCCTGAAAGGTAGTTAAAAAGTAATAAAATAAATAAAATCCAAACCACGGCCAAAATACCTTGTAAGAAATTCTTAGTGCTTTTATCTTTCCAGATACTGCTCAGGGAAGAGCTGTTCCATCAGATCAGTATGATTGTAAGGCTTAATACCCTAAATTCTGACTCAGAAGATGCACTGTTTTAGAATGGGCCAAGGATACTCTATGGCTAATGCTAGAGAAAATGTTCATTTTATCCCAGTGTACCTTCTTTCATAATCTGGAAGCAGTACAGTGTGTTAGCAAATATCTTGGCTTAGAAATGAAACCTCATTTCAAGTCTGGGTTTCACTAGGACCTTATGCAAGCAACCTAATTTTTCAGAATCTTAATTTCTACCTTTAAAAATGTGCATGTGTCACCTAACTTTTAGGGTAGTATCCATTCATTCATTTATTTCATAACTATTTAATGAACACCAAATACGTGAGAGTACTGCATGAGGCCCTACAGACACGAAAATGAACAAGAGAGGTGACATCCTGCAATAATGTGGTTTACAGTACTTCCCTGGGAGAATTCAAGCAATAACCAACAAAATCATTAACGTATTTAAAGATGTTAACCTGCTGGGACTGGAGTTTAAAGGTATTCTAAATGTGTTCTTTCTTGAACTCAGTGTTTCAATAAAAAAATTTCAGATTGACCCACCCAATTCCCTTTATTCATTTCTATTTTTTGTGGGGGTATGGGTGGATGGGGTATGTATATCCAAGTTCCTTTAATGGAAGGGGGTCATTCGATTTGTTCCTTCATACCCATTTGCAGGACTGATATTGCTCTTTTTTTTAAAAAAAAAAAAAAAAAGAAGGAAAAGCTTCACATTTCCATTCATCAGGTATTTGTGGTACGTTTATTGATTGTGTTATGACTACAGGGGTGGAAAATACAATGGTGCATTCACAAAGCCAGTCCTTTCTGGAACAGTCCGTGGCTTCGTGTGGCAAACCTTGGAAGCATACTTGTGATTGAATGTTTACCCCAATCCCAGGTTTTTATTGCAAACAGGCAATTTGGCAGCAAATTCACAGGAACATATAGATAGGCCATCTCTCTCTCTTGGTCTTTAATTCCCTTGTTTTCTCAAGACTCTATTTTGGCTCCCGTAGGACATTTAGTAGACTAAGGTCTCTAGATAATCAATCCCTCACATGTATTGGGCTTTACAAAGAAATGCCCAGCCTAGTCTCTTCTGATTCTCATTATAGTTATGTGATGTAGGAAGGACACTTGTTGTTATCCCATTTTACAGATAAAAGGAATTCCGGAAGTGTCTGTGAGCAATCACTTCCACAGTTTGTGGAAGAGCTGTGATGAAAAGCCAGGTCTTCTAATGCCTGGTTCAGCATCCTGTCCCCCTCGTTTCTCCATCTGCATAGCTCTCAGTGAGTCAGGAGTAGGTTTTCCTTTCCAATAGTCTATTTCTCAGCTCTGGAAGGAAGTCAATACAGGGAGAAGAGCATTTGGGGCTTTATCTGCATTGTTGGCATAATTTCCATAATTAGGGATGGGAGCATTTATCCCCCCTCTCCTCAGAATGTCTCGATTGCTTGTAACTATCCCTAAAGGAAATTAGCAGAAGACCATAAGAACAGAGTTAAACTGACTTTCAGAGAAGGCCCACATCCCCAGGACCTTAAACAAGATCAAGTGGTTAGAAAGAAGTATGAACATTGAAGCATCATCATGCCTTTAATAAGTAATATCTTATTAAATCCTCAAAATAACCCTTAGAAGTAGGTACTTTTCCCTTCCGGATAACACAGAAGTGATTGGTTGCCTTGGTTCAATCCTAGAACAATCCAGCATCGACGCCCAGATTTTTTTCTTCTAGATCTTGGGCAGGCTTTAAAGAAAAGCTTCGGTTGGCGTTGGAGACAGGTCTAGGATTGGGAGAAAGAATTACTGAGATCTTAGGTTTGGTTTTGGTTAGAGCAAGGTTTCTCAACAATGGCACTATAGACTTTTTTTGTCAGATAATTTTTGTGTGTGATGGAGGCTGTCCTGTGCATTTTGGATGCGTAGAAATGTTCCTGGCCTCTACTCACTAGTTGCCAGTAGCACCAGTTGTGATGACCAAAAATGGGATCTTCAGATAGTGTCCAATATTTTCTGGATCCTGGGGGTGAGGGGCAGGGAATTACTCCTAATTATGAACATTGAATTAGAGGGATGCAGAATGGTTTCCAATAAACAACTCTTTTAGTTTACTTGACTAGGGGAATGGGAACCAGTGTGAGAATGTCAGACAAATAACAGCACTGGCAAATAGAAATGATCTGAACTGCAACTTGGATGCATACAGATTTTCCTGAGAGGTAACTTTATTACTAAAGGCTTTATACATAAAGATGATATAAAGCAAATAGAATATTTCAAATTACATAAAGTCACAAAATGACTCACCTGAGTTTTTGATTTCTCTTCGATTGCTGTGAGGTACCCTGTAACCATAAACTGTTAAGAAGATATGAGACAAAATTAACAGGTGATGTGCTTGACCACCTTGCAATATAATTTCCCTTGGATTCACAAACTATCTGTTTGCAAAACCCCAAGACCATCCAGTTTTTCCACCTGAGCATCAGGGAGTAGCAAGGGTCAGCATAGATAGGGTAAGTTGGAAGAAACATTGTGCAGGGTTTGCTCGCACTGAACAAATGTTCTCTGCCAGGGTCAACTGGGACAAGCATGCCCTTCTAAGATCCAGAGGACATGGCCCAGATGTTTGGTCTAGTTGGGGCTCCAAAAACAGATTTCCTGGGTTCTGGGCCTTGAAGAGAAGAGGAGGAACTGTGCCTGTTCTGAGCAGGTGAAGGGAGACTTTCTCAGGGAAGACCCCTCTAAAGGCTGATAATAGGGGCTGATATCTAGTGTGGTTATAAGGTGGCCTAGTGCCACCTCAGGAAAAGGAGAACTCTGTCACTTCATGTGGAGCCCCTTGCTATTTTAATGTTCTGGGGATGGGAACCTCCTCTGTGGGAATTGGCATTGGACCTTGGGAACATCTGGGTCTTATGATCCAAGGATCTGCAGCCGACTTGAGGAGATCAGAAAGTTACCTTTGATACCTCCCTCCACTTGATTCCCCACACTGGACTGCCAAGTCCTGTCAATTCTACCTCCAAGTCACTCAGACTTTCCATCTCTAGCTCCATTGCCACCAAGCTAGTTCAGGGGAACTCCTCTTCAGCATGATTGCAGCCTCAGCTCATTGGATTCCTCTAGGATTGCTGTTATCATTGAATTAATTTCTCACTCAAAAAACACAATCATACTTCAGCAAGTCTTCAAATGTCACTATCCTCTTTAAAAATTTTCAGTGGATTTCCCATGCTTTCACACTGAAGTTCCATGTTCTTCATATGACTACAGGATTTGACATGACCTGGTTTCAGACTAACTTTATAGCCTCATTTTATGGCATCATGTTAGACTCATTGGTCTTCTTTTGGTTACTCTTTCCCACACCAAGCCCTTGACTCATGCTTTATCTTTGCCAGGGAATGCTTTCCTTCCACTTTGCCAGTGAGCTACTATGTGCAAAGCACTTCCTTGACCTCTGAGGTCAGGTGAATCCTCTATAAAACCCTCACATGTCACCTGGAATTCTTCTGTTAGAGCACTTATTACAAGTGTAGGGACAAGTATTGTGGTTACTTTTGACTTTTTCATGTCTAGTCTCCCAGTTAGATGACAAACTGTCTAAATCTAAAAACAATTCACCACTTTGATCAGAGAGGGGCTGTTTTCCAGTATTCTCAGTCTCAGCACCTAGGTTGCTATTGAAGACATGGTATGTGCTCAGTAAATATCTTTTAAGTGAAAAGTAGAGTTTTAAAAAACAGCAGGCCAGAATCTCATTTTAATTCACACATACAGATTACACAGTCACACTGGGAAAATTCTGTTGTAAAATGAGAAAGTGAGTGGTTGGTCTGTTTGATTTTCTACAGTATGGCATGTGTAGTTTGAAAATCATATTGAATATTACATTATTTATATTGGGAAAATGAAAACTCTGCTGATTGTTTCTGAAATGCACATTATAGAAAAGGCATGAAGTATTTCTGATTATCAAAAGAAACTGGATTTTTAATAGTGATAGTGGTCTGATTCATTATTTTACCTATTTGTTCATTGATTGATTGATTTATTCATTCATTCATTCATTCATGCACACTCTGCCTCAAGCGTGATTCTGTGTTTTCAGAATATAACAACTAAAACAGACAGTAATATTGCTGTCTTCTCAGGATTGTATGTTAGGAGAAGCTCTAATGAGTCTGCCCTTGAATATTATGGCAAAAAATTAGGAATCCAGGCTGTGGAGACTGGATAGAAAGAGCACTGACTAAGAATAATATTTATGGATACATCATTACCTAGATGAGTGGCACTCACAAAATTGTCTCTGGGGCTAAGAAGGAGGATGAGTGATAATAATCTTAAAATTCTCCTCAAGCTTTCAGCATCTGTGATTCCATGAACACTAGCTAGATGTGTTTAAGTTATTCTCGACTTTCGAGCTCAGTTTCCTTATTTGCAAAGGAGAAAGTACTATATTTGCCCATCTAGTCTCCCACGTTGGTAGTGAGAAGCAAATGTCTTACTGTATACATAACGGTTTCAGAAACTTTAAGCACCCAAGAGTAGTTATTACAATAATGATGGTAGTGCAATGACTGAACGGAGTTGCTGCTTTTGCCCTGAAGTGAACTGCCATTTTTGGTCTCCTGGAGGTCATCTTTATGGAATTCATTACCCTAGGACACGAACCAGTTCAAATCTGTCACTATAGCAATTTCTCAAAAGCTTCTAATCGACAGTACTCACAATAAGTGCTCCCCAAAATGGATATCCTGAGAGGAGAACAAGGGGAAGTCTTTGGGAGAAATGGATGTAATTAAGTACAAATATTGTTCCAAGACCCACAATGATTAGAGCAAGGAGGATCTGGGTAGCCTGTGAGGAGAGAAATGAGTACATGAGGTTATAAGTATCCAAGCCTCTTTGGGCCACCCCAGGTCCCTGAGGGTTTGCCTCCATGGCACACTTTTCAATCTATCCAAATGCCTTCCTTTCACATTTGTCAATCATTCTCAGATTAACAGACTCAGTTCAGTGTGCTTCCTTCCCCACTTTGCTTGCCTGGAATCCTTCAGGTTCAAATCCTTCACTCTTATTCTTTATTATTTTCTATCTTCCCTGGTGTTACCAATTAATCTTACATCAGATATATTTGAGTACATGTCTGACTATCCCCAGAGTATAAGCTTCTTGAGCACAGGGACTACAAAGTATTCACCTTTACATTTTTTTCTTCTGTCTCGCCAGTATTCCATTATTATCCTAACAACCCCCACCCCCGCATTTTCCAGCACTCAGTATAGGCTTTTGGAATTGGGTATCATCCCAGTTGTCTAAAAGGTTAAAATGTTTTCTGACTTATTGTGGAGACCCTGAGATGAGCTTGCATTTCACCTCCCCTTCATCCAAGGACTCAGCTAGAGATGAGAATGACCTAGTGGGCCTATCAGCTTGTAGGAGTCTACAGGGAAAAGAACAGCAGCGGTGACTCTTCTCAGGGCAAAATTTCTCTATCAGTCTAGGTTTTGTCCCCAGGCCACACCTCTGGGCCATGACACCCCAAGTAATGATTTTTGCCGTTGTACAAAGGATGAGGGTTGTGCATACAGCTCTCCCCTGGGTGCATTTATGACGAAAAACATTTTGTATGTCTTATCATTTGGTTAACTATGAAGCTTTCAATATGTTTTTTTTAAGCACTCCCAATTCCTTTAAGAGCACGAAGTGGAAGTCAAGCCTCTCCACTTATGGTTTTTTACCTTCATGGGAGGTGCCACGATACTCTGAGTTCACTTCCTCAGTGAGATATTTCAAAAAGTTATACTAGTTTATTGCTTCCCCTCTGTTGGGATTCAAAGATCGGTACTAATTCCTCATGAAAGGTGAAGGGGGAAAAGTAGAATTAACTCCCTTCCTGAAAAATCATTGGACAGAGGTATCTCTGCAGACATACATGAGTAAATAAACTTCTTTTCTCCCCTTTGGGAGGACAATTCATTGGAGAGGACTTACCCCCAACACTCTTGGCTCTCCTTTCAGAAAATCCAGCAGAGAGCTATGAGGTCTGTAGGGAAATGCAGTCAATACGGTTTCGTTTGGTTTTATAGTGATGACGTGAGTTGCCTTTTTGTCCTGGGATGTTGCCTCCATGATCCAGTGGCAGAACTCTAGTAAGAGAAAGAGTGAGCGAACATTGCAGCCCAAATCATGGTCTACCTCACCACCAGAGTGACATGGAGCCCTTAGAAATGAGCCTTTAGTGAACACTCTGCTCAGTAGTAGAACCACAGAATCATAGTTGAGTCACAGAGTTTTAGAATTCTAGAGCATGCCCAGCCCCCCATCTTTCTGGTGAAAAGTACCGTATCCAGAAGACTTACTCTCTTGTGAAACTGGTTACAAACATACGGTAAACACAAAATAGATGGTATATACAAAACAAGTCCTTACACATATGCTCATGGGTTATAAAGAAACTAAAAGTTATGGGATATCCCTATGTGATGGGAACTGTAGAAGGTGTTTTGTTTGTTTTGACATGCACTAACATTTATTCCTTTAACAGTTCTACAATGCTGAAAGTGAGAAACAGCAAGGTTATGTCACCCAAAGACATATGGGACAGGGGAAGGGGCAAACTCAACTTGACCTGTCTGCAAAATCTATGTTTTTAAACTCAATCATGCTCTGCCCTCCTTCGAAAGGAGTTTCTCACTTTTACTTGATGAATTTTCCAATTTACTGTTAAACCATATTCCTTTGTATTACAAAAATCAGCGGTTAACTTTGAATCTCTATTTTTCCATCTTTATTGATGTATATTTGACAAATAAAAATTGTATATATTTAGGGGGTACTACATGTTTTGATACACATATACACTCCAAAATGATTACCACAATCCAGCTAATTAACATATCCATCACCTCATATGGTTATCTTTTTTCTGTTTTTGTAGTGAGAACATTGAACAATTCTTTGCATTTTCAGATTTAAAAAAATATCAGTAGTAAAGGACCAGATGTATTTGTCACTTTATAACAGAGAATATTTTAGCTTTCAGAAAGATAAGCAAAACTAATTATAGCCAAATCCTTCCTGATTTGAACTACACAAATAATAATTAAAACAACAAAAACTGCCTTTAGGAATCTTGCTTTCCATATTGATCCTTTACATTTATAAATCATTATAATTTCAGCTATGAGATCATCAAGGTAAATTGTTTCATAAAACTGAAACCAATGTATACAAATAATAACTTGAATATTTCCTGGTTTGTAGCAACCATGGATAGCAGGTGTCTCAAAATTCGCACTGATGTCATTTGGACTCAATACTTTGTTGTAGAAAGTTATGTATATTTTAAATTCTGCTACTCTTCAAGTGTATTTAGTAAACCTCATATGCATAAAGAGTGCAAAGTTAAACTGCAGCCACACTGGAATTTCCATAATTGTCCAAGAAATCAAGTTCAATGCAGAGGCCCACACAGAACATATTACACAAAGAACAGACAAGACAATTGCAGCAATGACTGGGAAGAAAGAATATGCCCACGTGGTACAAAGTGCAGGGGAGATGATCTGAATCACAAAATTGTGCTATAGATCAAAATAGAGTTAATACCCACACAAACAGACATTATTACATTATTCTTTTCAGCGTGAGCAACATTTGGCTCTGAGCTAGAAGCAGAAAACATGCAACTCAGAGATGGATTATCTGTAATTTATTAAGAAGACTAAGATGTCTTCATTGACTCCTACCCTGAAATTACAGAAGAGAACATAATTTATGTGCCAATGACTAAATATTATTTATTTATTTAAAATAAATAAATTCAAAGACTATATATAGTCTATTTTAATTTTTTTATTTATTTTATTTATTTTGAGCAATGGAGTTTCACTCTTATCACCCAGCCTGGAGTGCGATGGCACAGTCTTCGCTCACTGCAAACTCCACCTCCCAGGTTAAAGTGATTTTCTGCCTCAGCCTCCTGAGTAGGTAGAACTACAGATGCATACCACAACGCCCAGCTAATTTTTTTTTTTCTTTTGCATTTTTGGAGAGATGGGGCTTCACCATGTTGGCCAGGCTGGTCTTGAACTTCTGACCTCAGGTGATCCACCCACTTGGGCCTCCCAAAGTGCTGGGATTACAGGCATGATCCACTACACCTGGCCAAGAAGGCTATTTTTAAACAATAAAACAAGCACCACTGGTTGGCAGCATAGGTTTGAAGAAATTTGGATTCACATGGTAAGATTTATGGGAGGCAGGGACAAGCTTGCTATGTGTTCAGAGGTAATCCTGAGCACTTGAGAAACTCTGTTTGCTGCCTTTCACCTAATGGCTCATGAAAAAGGGCCCAGTAGATCTGTTTTTCAGAGAGTGGCCAGGGCAGAGTAGTTTAATTATGTATAGCCTTTAATTTTTAATTAAAGTATTCTTACAATCTCTAATATGAAATATTTCAGCAATATGATTGTGAAAATAATATAGAAACAGCATGCAGAGTCACGTGACTTACCAAATTCACACTAGCATGAGTGCACATTTTCTCTTCTTTGTATCACCTTCTGCTCAGTTTACCCAAAGAAGTTTATAAAGTTTATGACCATTTTTGGAAGACCTGCTAATAAAATTTTACTGACTTGGGCTTTGAGGAAAGTACTTTCAAGAGAAATTAAATGATGACTCATAGTAAACAAACACGAAACAGAAGTTTTTTTTAATTGAAAAATTTTATTTCACAGTGTCTAAAATGGTGGAGATTTCAGGAAAGTCTAATCACACTTGACCATGAATTCTGGGTTACTTTTCCTTCATCCTCTGAGGCCAAGAGTTACTTATATCCAAGACCTTGAAGAACTCTTTTTGTCCTGTTGAACATGATCTTGTGACTGGGTCAAGGAAAATGAACTCTAGAAAATATGTAATTGGTTAGAGTTTTTAAACTTTGATTTTGGAGATTAAAAAACATACTCATAATACATTTTCCCCAAATGTTGTATAGTAGCAGTTCTTCCAACGTTGCCATAAATGTAACTGTAGCAATATTAGTTAAAAATAATGCCATTCTCCAGTCTGCTAATTATTCTACTATTTTTAAATAGGATCATAGTTAAATCATAATTCATCCAGATTCTATAAACATTTCTTTTTTTGCTGGAGCTTTTGGGGGAAATGAAAATATTTTAAAATCATAACATCAAGAACTAAGGGGATGCAAGGAAGAGCACAGGAAAGCATAAACAGAACAGAGATGTTCTAGCAAAGTCTCATCATATTAGCAAGGACACTTGGCTAGGGAGACTCTCTCGGGAGGCAGGTGGCTGTGTTCGTGGTAAAAGTGAGGGGAGACAAGTTCTCGTTCTCAGCCCGATAGTCTGTATCATTAATTTTCTGTGTCTTGGTTCTTTCATGAACAGTTTGGCTATGTGATTTCTTTTTTTTTTTTTGCATTTTAGGGTACATGTGAAGAACATGCAAGATTGTTGCATAGGTACACACATGGCAGTGTGATTTGCTGCCTTCCTCCCCATCACCTATATCTGGCATTTCTCCCCATGCTATCTCTCCCCAACTCCCAACCCCCACTGTCCCTCCCCTATTTCCCCTTGACAGACCCCAGTGTGTGATGCTCCCCTCCCTGTGTCCATGTGTTCTCATTGTTCAACACACGCCTATGAGTGAGAACATGTGGTGTTTGATTTTCTGTTCTTGTGTCAGTTTGCTGAGAATGGTGGTTTCCAGGTTCATTCATGTCCCTACAAAGAACACGAACTCATTGTTTTTGATGGCTGCATAATATTCCATGGGCTATGTGATTTCTAAAGCCAACTAGCTTCATATTAAGCAATTCTCTATCTGGTCAGCTTCCCAGTAGACATCACCTGATCCCAGATGACCAGAGCGTCCTCAGGAAGGAGACCATTTATTTAAACACATTTTTAAAATTACAAAAGTTGCCTTCCACATGCACCTCATGAACGATAATTGATTCTTCTTTTTGCCAATTTTTTGGGCCTGGATTATTGTAGCCTGGACCTGGGACACAGCAGGTAAGATGTGACATGTCAGCATACTCACCCCAGGGTTGTTGGAGTAGAGCTGTTTCCACCAAAAGACAGAACTGTATGCAGCTAATAAAAGCTCCAGCACAGTGAAGATGAGCATCACCACTAGGACACCCTGCAAATCAGGACATGAATGGTTGGTACCCAACACAAGCTAGCCCTTGTGCCTGACTGAGAGGAGACAGGGCAGTGAGCCTCCAGCAATGCAGAGAAAAGGGGACAGGGAAAATTGCTTAATCCTCTTCTGCATTCTCCTTCAGATTTCTTACTAGAAGAAGGGAAATTAGCAGCAACTGTATCATCTTAGAACTTTGGTCTCCCACCTAATGACAGATGAGAGTAATCTGCCACTTATCTCTGGTTGCTTTTATTATTTTCTTTTTGACTATGGTGCTTTTCATTGTCATGATGATATTTGTAGGTGTGTATTTGATTCTGTGTATCCCGCAGTGGTCTCAGTGCATTCCTTCAGTGTGAAATCTATGTTTTTATTAAATTCTAAACAATTTCTAGTTATTTACTTTTGCATACGTTCTCTCTTCCATAATCTCTTACTGGGACTCAGATATTTGTTGAACCTCTCCACTTCCCTGTATCCATCATGCCTTTTAAGCTGTCATCCATCCTTTCCAAACACACATAATGTGTTGTGTTCTGCGTGATTTAATCAAATCTAAATTCCATTTCGCTCTTTGTTTCCTTGAATATATTGAATCTGCTGTTTAACTGACCTTCTCAGTTTTTAATTTCAAAGACAATTTTCATTTCCAATTATATGATTTCATTTCTTTTCTCAAATGCATGTGTCTTTTTTTAATGTCCTTTTTTTTTTAATTTTGATATCTATTACTTTTATTTTTTATTTTTTTGAGACAGGGTCTCATTCTGTCACCTAGGCTGGAGTGCAAAGGTGCGACCTCGGCTCATTGCAACCTCCTCCTCCCCAGTTCAAGAGATTCCCCTGCCTCAGCCACCAAAGTAGCTGGGTTTACAGGCACATACCACCACTCCCAACTAATTTTTGTATTTTTAGTAGAGACTGCATTTCACCATGTTGGCCAGGCTGGTCTCAAACTCCTGATCTCAGGTGATCCACCTGCCTCAGCCTCCCAATGTGCTGGGATTACAGGTGTGAGTCACCATGCCTGGCCTGGTTTATATTACTTTTTAAACATTTTTAATGATTTAAAATGTATTTTCATAATAGCCTTGTTCACATTATTGTATTATCCTCAATTCTTGAGCTTCTAATTTTCATGTTTCCTCATTTGCTGCTGCTTCCCATTTTTTTTGTGTGTTCCTGTTATGCTTCTCATAATATTTTGGTTATTGGATAACTTCAGTGTGTAGATGGTGGTAGTGGTAGGGTTCCTTGATAGGTAGGCATTGTATAAGTTGAGTTTATGGACATCTCCTTAGATAGTAATTTTAGATTTGATTCTGCTAGAACCTTAGATCATATAGCTTGTAGCAGTTTTTAACTTTATCCCTTTAATTGAGGTTCCCCTGTGTAATTATGAATTTGGATGGCATGCTTGCACAAAGCTTAGTGAGCTGATGGAAGGTTTTCTTGAAATTCATTGGGATGTTGGGCAGAATTTGCTTTATATTATTTTCACAAATTGAGAAAATATTCAGTCTCAGCTTTCAACATTTTTGCAGGGTACTCAATATGAGCTTTATAGTCCTGCCAAATGTCAAATCTTGTCATAGGTGTTAAAAATGCACGATCCCAGCCTCTAATACCAATATTCCTATCCAGACTTCCCTGGTTGTTTGGCCTCAGCTCTTGTTTGATAATTTAGCTTTAGTATCCTTCTTAGCTTCTGGAACCTAAGACATCTTTCTTCTTTGATTTGTTCTTGCTTCTGCCCTCCTTCCTTTCTTCTTCTAACCTTGGCTATAAATTTTTTAATTTTTAAAATTTGTTACTTTTGTCCAGGTAATTGCTGTGTTAATTAACAGAGTAGGCCTTTGGAGTCTGCTTAGTCTGGCATATTGCAACTTCTCTGATGTTGTAGGAAGCTCTTTTAGATGCCAGTTGTTGGAGAATGGGAGGCAGTTTGAGGTAATGAAATTTGTTTTCAAATTAAACCCCCAATATGCCTCTCCCACTCCCATTTCTTTACCCAATATCTGTCCTGCACCAGGATTATACTATCTGCTGGGCTTCCTCCAGATGCGTCTCTGTGCTCTTCTACTTCCTCTAGCTCCTGAACCAAAGGGATTGCTTTTGACAATCTCAGGGTCACGTGGGAAGACCCACGGGAGTACAAAAGCTTGCAAACATTTTCTGAGATTTGCGAGATAGATGGATCCAAGGGAATGAGAGATACTACCTTGGGCTCCCTATGCTCCTACTAAAAGGATTCATAAAGGAGGAAGTCATCTTCTTTTTTTTTTTTTTGAGATGGAGTTTCACTCTTGTTGCCCAGGCTGGGATGCAATGGCACAATCTCAGCTCACCGCAACCTCCACTTCCTGGGTTCAAGTGATTCTCCTGCCTCAGCCTCCCGAGTAGCTGGGATTATAGGCATGCACCATCACACCCGGATAATTTTGCATTTTTAGTAGAGACAGGGTTTCTCCATGTTGGTCAGGCTGGTCTCCAACTCCTGACCTCAGGTGATCTGCCTGCCTCGGCCTCCCAAAGTGCTGGGATTACAGGCGTGAGCCACAGTGCCCAGCCAACTCTTTCTTCTTAAAAGGCCATGGATTTATGGTTTTAGTGCCATGATCCTACATGTATAGGATGGAATAAACAAGGCTTGTCACCACGAACAGGTAGTGATCATCAAGTTTGAGAGAAAGGTGCCAAGAAAATGCTGCCCAGAGAGGTTGACATTTTTTTCTAGAAGTCAAATCCATGACAGGCTTTCTCCCTTCCCACCGCATTCTGTCAGCCCTGTTGGACCAAAGTACAAAATAATTACGTATTTGGGCTTAAGGTTCACGTTCTGTGCCTAACATAATGTGGCATACAGGCTTGCATTTGAAGATTAAATTGAACACTGTATAGCCTCTGCTAGTCCTCAATTCACTGATGATCAGAAGACAAGCATCTTTAAGGGGTAGGGGCATCCAACCCCTAGAAAAGAACCCAAAAGAGATCATCTCAGACTGATATAAAATTCAAGTGAACAGTATTTCTGCCTGTGATGAGTAGGGAGAAGCCTCTTCAACGAAGGTTGTACTTTAAGAGTTAAACTCATCGAGGTTGGAATGTTTGTGATAAGAAAAGCCAGAAGAGTGATAGTCTCCCTGTTGTCCTTGATTTCCTCTTCTGACTTTGTCTGGTACACCCCCAACACCATGCAGTCTGCAGACAGGCCTCTTCCAACCACAAGTGTTTGTTTATTTCTGTCTGTCTCCAGGCATTCAGACCAACAGGACCAGAGACTGCCAGAAAAGCAGAGGTTAAGCAGAGGCAAGACACTGAGATTTCACACGACAGGATATTCAATCTGAAGCTACTCACTGTTAAACTGATACTGGTCAGGAGACAATCTCTGATTTCATATATTGGAAAATAGTACTCCGAATAAGGCAGTGAGGATAGATACTCCTTTTCTGAGCCACAATGTTGAGAGGCAGTCCTCAGGGTTACCACACCGTCAGCAAGGAGGAGGAGGCCTGCTCCTGCAGTAACAGAACTCACTGCATTTGAGGTCAGGCTGCTCAGGTCCTGGAAGAGAAACCCTGCATTGGATGCTCATCACAGAATCAGCAACTGATGCTATTAGCCCTCTGTCCACTGTACTGCAATGGTGCTTCCTTGGGTCTGTTTCCTTGTGTGGACACAAAGTGGGCTTTATTCATCTTTGTATCCCTTGTCACTATTTAGTTAATCATATGGTATAATTAGTAAATGCTTATAGTATAAGAAAATGCATGGATAATTCCTCCTCAGGGAGAGGGGCTCTGGCCCCTTGACTCTCTGTAGCACTCAGGATAGAGACAGTGCTGCTCTGGTCACTGCCAACATCTCCTGTGACTTCCTCAGTAGCCTTAGAGTCATTCTGTTTCCTTAAAGGCTTCCAGAATATGGATTTTGGTTCCCTCTGGTAAACCGAATCTGTGAATTTGATTTCCATAAAAGAGCACCTTCAAAAAAAAAAAGGTGGAGGCAAATTGGAAAAGTTGGAAAACCTATCTATAGTTCTATGGGAACATAAAATATACTTTCAGTTGACAAGCAATATTTGTTCAATATGACAAGCATATGCCTTCGATTTTCCTAAGTGACAGGGCATGAGACAGAGGCACATGGGATTAGACCCTGTGCTTCTCTCTCCACCCATTCACAAACAGAAATATTATCAGACTGTAGCTACTTTTCCCGCAAACCTTGGAGGGAGAAAGGGAGGAAGAAGCTATAAAGCCTTTACTTCTCTCCATAGCAACCATTTTCTCTTCCCTGCCACATACCTACAGAGGTGATTTAAGGAAAAGCCACATCCTGATTCAAGAAGTTACGAGGTCTGACTAGTCACAGATGAGGACACATGGATGGTGTACGAGGCTGGTATATACTCCTGATGATTGAAGCTGCAGTCTAGAACCCAGGAGTAGGGAAGAGAGTTTTGAAGAGTTCACAGCATTCATTGGTTGGAGTCATAGTTCTGGACTTAGAATCCGAAAACCTCTACTCTTATCCTGGCTCTGTCACCGACTCATCTGTGTGCTTGAGCAAGTCCTTCTTACTCTGGGCTTCGGTTATCTCATTTATAAAATGTGGAAGATGAATCGTCTGATCTCAAAAGTGGCTTCCCAAATGCGCTGAATAGACAGAAAGGGAAATCTATGCTTGGACTTGACTCCACATGTGGGACAGAGAACAACATGTGGGCTCCACTGCTCATATGGTAGCTTTCGGCAAAGATACTGCTCATTGGGACTGGGTTTCCTTTCATCCGCTAGAGACTCAGTGCATGAATTTATGCAGCTACAGAGCTGGAGTAGAAAAGGGCAAGACAGCCATTCTCCCCAGCACACATTCTCTTGTGATGATGCTTAAACAGAGAAGAGCATGTATGTCTTTGCTAATGAATCATCATGCTATGGGAGAATCCTTTCTCCCAAATTGTAGAAGATGACTCGGGAAATGGTGTGGTGAATGTGGTTCTCTTAGGCCTGATCCACCTGTAGGTCGGTATTCCAACTTCTCCAGTTTGCTTCTGTCTTTTCTCTGAAGCTGCTCCTTTAAGTAAGACGCCATAAATTGGGTTTCTAAGGAGGGACCAAAGGTCATATTCTACATGCACTTAGGGCAATATAATAATTCTAAAGTGGGTGAGGAAGCCATGCGGATGTTGGCAGTGGCATGAGTGGTATTGTCTTTGTATTTGGTGCTGCAATCAGTGCTGACATTGCAGAAATTCCCCTCACTCCCACTCCATCACCCACATTCTCTGCCACCTTACTTTGAAGTGATATTTTTCTCAGACATCCAATTATCAAGAATGGATTTTTGGATGGAAATAGTCTCCTCCAGGCTAGAAAAAGATGACAACACCCTCTTCTAACAGAGGAATGAATGCCTCCCTACCTGATATTTGACTGGATGAGGTTTATTTCAGTTGCTTAAGTAGTAGAAATTTGAAAATATATCATAGACTTCTTTCAACTTGTTACCATGGCCATTGAGTAGGGCAAACCAGCTATCCTGGTTTGCTGGAGAGTAAAGGGTTTCCCAGGATATAGGCTATATGATCTAGGAGGGAAGAAATTTGGGCTCTACTCTTGGTTCTACCAACGGAACAGCCAGGAAAACCTGGGCTTCCCTATTACAAGCTTTGTCTCCCTAAACTATAGAAGAGGAATTTTGAACTAAAAGAATTAACTCTGACATTCCTTTGATTCCAACCAGCTGAGATTTGATGGTCCTTATACTTACAAAGGGCTTAGTTGATTGCTTTCCAGAGATAATTGAGAGGGATCCAGTAACACCAAACTGCTCAGAAAAGAGAGAAACGACCAGTTCAGTTGTCTTGCGGAAATGTGCCCACCATGTCTCTATCAATCACTCCATCAAAAAGTGCTGTCGGAAAATTTTTAGAGAGGGAACACTGCAGAAATCATGTGGGTCCACATTTCTAGAAAGGCCTAGTTCCCACCTGATGTAAGAATGTCTATATCGACTTTTAATAACATGCAGATACACAGAGGGGTTGGATTTGTTTTAGTGGAAATCACTAGGAACTGAGGAGGCCTGGAGAAAAAGTGTACATGAGAATGAGAAGAGTGTTACTACGTTACAGGGTTGAAAGAGAGAAGGTTGAGATGGACCAATGACTTAAGTTGACAGAGAGATGGGAACAACCCACAGAAGCACTCAGGAAAGAGGCTCTGATGGGACGAGGTATGGAAACACACAGACTGGAAGTTATTGGTGTATGTTGCTTGAGTCAGAATGGGAGTTGAGGAAAGTGGGAAGAACAGGCTCTGATGTGAAGTCTTTACCATAAAGCCCCAGAAGTCAGTATTTAATCCCAGTGGTATTAAAGATCCAGTTGGCGGAGGAAAGGTATTCTGAGAAGCTGAAAAGTTGCTTGAGTGTGTGGCCTGGATATTGAATAGTCACAGGCAAAGAGGGTCCAGTACAAGCTAACACTACCTTCCCTAAGGAGATGTGGGCCCCACCAGTTATAGGGAGAAGTCAAGGACAAATTGTGCTCTGCAGCGGGAGCAGGGTCTCCTTACATGACTGCACAGTTTGTGTTCACATAGGAGGTATACCCACACAGAAGTGGTACTTTAGTGTATGTCATCTGCCCAGACTGTTTGCTTTTTCTCCTTTGTATAAAATACTGTGTAGAGAAGAAATAACCCTTTGTGGGAAGTGTGAGTTTGCCCTGGCCACTCCCTGCAAAACAGATCTACTAGGTCCTTTTTCATGAACCATTAGGTGGAAGGCAGCAAAGAGAGTTTCTCAAGTGCTCCGGATTACCTCTGAACACATAGCAAGCATGTTCCTGCCTCCCCTGAATCCTACCCTTGTGAATCCAAATCTCTGCAAACCTGTGGCATCAACTAGTGGTGCTCAATTTATTGTTTAAAAATGGCCTTCTTACTCTCTACCTGAAAAGTTAATTATTCTCACAATGAAGGGAATCCAATGGCCTTATCAAAGCCCCAAAGAGGAATATGAAAAAGCGTCCACTTTTCCAGAGGTATACTGTAATGCCAGGTAAAAAATGCTGTGATGGTATACCCATTGTACTACCATTTCCTCTTGCCCTGTGCTCTGCAGGAAGACAAATTAAGTCTCTCTGTCGCTCTTCTTGAATAGGGAAAAGGTGGTATGGGAAAATGATAGAAAGAAAGTTGAAGCCTTGCCTTCTTTTGCCTCCTGGCCTCTTAGAGTCTGAGTCACTTATGACTATGCCCCTGGTTAGCATTTATAAAGCATTAGAGACCCCCATTCTACTCACACACAGAGCTCCTAAAAATGGATACCCAGACATCAAAGTGGTGGAAATTGCTGAATTGAAGTGGGAAGGGTAGGGAGCAAAAACCAAGATGACCCCCAAACTTGATATCATCAGGCAACACAGGATCTGGACGGTCTACAAGAGAGAAGACAGGAAATCTAGAATACACTTCAAACAAATGAAAGTGATTATTTGAATGCACATTGTGAAGTATAAAGAGTATAAAAACAGATTATAATTTGTTATATTAAAGAGGAAAAAATGTTACAAGGAGCCAATAGAAATATTTCTAGAGGAAGTCATACATAGCTAATCTCTTCTGACAGGATTATTTAACTAATTGGGAAGTGATAATATGCACATTTTAACTTTGTTTGAAAAAGATACTTGACAGTTTTTAAATGTATTTCCTTGAAAAGTAGATAAAAAAGTTGTCCAGTGAGGTGGAAATAGCCAACTTTTCACAGGAGTGTTAATGAAACACTTTTCAGCTGAAATTAGATAGAGCAGGTCATCTCTTCTGCTGTAATTCATCTTATTTTGTTCATCATTGGATTTTAATAATAATTATTTCACAAGTGGAAGAACTGAAGTTTTCGCTGTTAGCTTGCTCCAAAGCCCATGCTCTTGCTCATAGTTTAATGCATGTGCAATTGAAAGATGATGCAAACATAGGAAAAATAAAAAAGTCAACCATTCGTATCATCAGTAGTTATTGAATACCTGTTGTGTGCCAGGCTCCAGGGAATGAAGCACATGAAAATCACTACCATTGGAGAGCTTATATGTGCTATGTCCTTTACATACAAGTTCCATGGCAGGCAGAACAGAGTTAAGAGCAAAGTAGCAGGACATGAGGCCTGTGAAGTACTAGAGGCATGGGGCAAACTATGTAGGGATTTTTTGCTCTGTTTTACCAACTTTGCTTTTCATTTTGAGCAAAAAAAGGAATCCCACTGGATAATTTGGGGCCAGAAGAATATATGATCTAACTTCCATTTTTAAAAGATTACCAGCTGTACTAAGAATAGTGAAGAAACAGGGAAGGCAGATCCATCTAAAACTGGGAGTGAATAGGAGTTGGGTATTATAAGAGGGTATTCAAAACCATATGGAGATTAAAGTTCTGGATTTGAGGGACGATGATCTGGGACACTTTTGGACAGGGAGAAAATGGGTCATGAGATTAGTCTTCATTGCCTCATCTCAAAATATTTGAAAAATGGGCTCAAAGTTAAGAATATCTAATTTAATCATACTGAGTAAAATCCATATGGTTAAATAGACCATCTTTACTAAGGACAAAATAAAAAAGACTAATTTGTTCATTGTGAAGCATGCTAGTGGAAAAGATAGAGTGATTTTAGTTTGTAGAAACTGCTGCAGATGATACATTTTATGTTCCCATTAGCCTGGAATCAGCCAGAAAAGAAAGAGCTTCCCAGACCCATTGTAGATCTGTAGTCTAGATACATTTATGAAGTATTTTCTCAATGTTCCCCTTATAATGAGATAGACTTACTCCGAGAACGGTGGCTTCTTTTGGCAGCCCACTCTGCAGGTAATCTTCTTTTTGGTACGTGTGTCCAGGTTTCTCTCTTTCAGGGATAGTGATGCCCTTTGGTGTAAAGACGTCAAAAGCCCTCATGGTTTGGGATTGTAAAAGCATGATGCTGATGGTGCTGGAAAGGCATCAAACTAAGTTACTTCCCAAGATTTGACTTATAGTCAGAAGCTTCCCAGAAACTTAGGGTTTTTTGCCACTACTCAAAGGCGAGTTGTCCTTTAGAAACAAAACAAAACATGGGGATTGATGGAGCATTATAAAGTGAGCATTCTGGGCACAGTTCATCCACTGTGGTCAAGAGGCATGTCACTGGGAGAGACCTGCACACATTTTGAGGGTTCCCACAATTGAGAGGTGAGCAAATCACATAGAACTTGCTTTGCAGCCCTGAATGTGTCCGTCTCACTCTCCCTCCAATGACCCCTGGTTCCAGCTTCTTTTCCCTCTCTCCTGTGTCTCTGCTTCACCTGTGCTACCTTCCTATACCACATCTTCCAGAATTACACTTTTATTCTACACTTGCACTGATCAGTCTTCTACTCCAGTCTTCATTTGATCTTCATAAAAATGTTGAGGGTGAGCTGGGCGCAATAGCTCATGACTGTAATCCCAGCACTTTGGGAGGCCGACACAGGTGGATCACCTGAGGTCAGGAGTTTGAGACCAGCTTGACCAACATGGAGAAATCCTGTCTCTGCTAAAAATCCAAAATTAGCCAGGTGTGGTGGTGCATGCCTGTAATCCCAGCTACTTGGGAGAATGAGGCTGGAGAATCACTTGAACCCGGGAGGCAGAGGTTGCAGTGAGCCAAGATCACAGCCCTGTGCTCCAGCCTGGTGCCTGGTGACAGAGCAAGACTCTGTCTCAAAAAAAAAAAAAAAAAAAAACCTCTGTCTCAAAAAACAAAAAAAATGTTAGGGATGACTGCTGTTCCACTTTACTTTCCTGTAGCAAGATGGCCTGTCCCATCCTAAATCTTCCTCCTTGCTTACATTGGCTTAGTAATTAGTAATGTAAACATTTATTTAACTCCTGCTGACTTCCAGGAATTAGACCATTGCAACTCTAATCCTTATAACAACCCTGTCACTTACATGTGATTAAATCAATTTTATACGTTAGAAACCTAGGGCTGAAAAGTTCAAGTGATTTTCATGGAATAAAATAGTCACGTAAAGCACTCAGCCTGGCACATAGAATGTGTTCAATATGTGATAGCAAATATTAACAGCCTGTGTTTACATGACTGGATTGAGACTTATCTGGCTCAGAGGCTTGTGATATTTTTCTCTATGCCATGTCAATTCTCCTCATCTTCCTCTTGCTTCCTCTCTTCCTTCCTCGCATTTCCAGTTCCCTTGTAGATTCCAGGAGCAAGTTGTTTGCCACTGCCAACTCAGCAGCATTGCTGGGCCTCTGTGCTGTCAGCAGCAGGGCTCAGCCCCTGAAATGTTGCCCAGATTTGCTTTCAGCTCAGCATTCTCCCTACTGAAGGCCAGAGTTTAGTTAAAGGCTTGTGATCCTTGAAAGGTGACACAACTCTGCTGCCTGACGTTTTGCCTCAATGTGTTGGTGCTTTAGGAATGGTTCTGGGGTCTCTTGGGAGAAGTGGATAACATGTAAAGATTGGAAATGACACCTAGACTCTCTTTACTAGTGAGGGAGATGGAAAAGTGCACTGGGATGGGAATGCAATGCCTCGGCGTCTAGTCGCACATCTGAGCATGTGTCTCGGAGTCCAGTCCTATGTTCAGCTCCCGTATCCACCAGTGAATGTTAAACTCACCCTGGCAAGGTATTTCACCACTTCATAGATTTATGGCATGGGTTAGGTAAGATGGCACATATAACGGGCTCAAAATAGAGTGAGACATGATAAACTCCCAAAACAAATCAGTTACATCCAATACTCATGGGAAGCCCAGTTCTGATACTGATGAGCTGGCCGTGGATAGGATATTTCCCTTTATTCATCCTCAGTTTCCTTATCTGTAAAATAGGGATAATGACACTTCCTGAAGGACTCTTGTGAGGATTTGAATGACATATGTGAGTGCCTTTTGTTGTAACTCTGAGTTTTATCAGGTGTTCCCAATAGTCAATCAATGTTGGGACCTCTATTTTACTTCTTCTCCTATATCTGTGCCTTAGTCTAGTTTCTCATGCTTTCTGGGCACCAAGTAGCTTATCTGAAGAATTATTAAACCTAAAGTTATCTTTGTTTAAGGAGATAATTTTCATTTCTTGGAATCTGGAAATCTGGGTGGAAGTATGGCTGAGGTTACATGTCCTATGAAAGGAATAATGTTGACGCCAAATCCCTGCAGTGGAGCCAGGCTGAGCCTTCCAAATAGTATATTTAAATAAACAGGTGTCTCTAGATTCATTTAACCAGCACATCTTTAAAGCCAGAGAAGTAGAAAAAGTCTCAATCTTAGAGAGATTCTAGGTTTCAGAATCAAACAGTAGTTCCTGATAAAATGATAATCATTGCTAACATCGATTGGGCATGAGCTATGCACGTGACATTCTATTAAGAGCATTGTGACGTTCTCATTTATTCTGCACAGCAACTCTCAGAGATGAGTGCTGTTGTTACTTGAACCCTGAAGATCAGAAAAATGAGGCTTGGAGCAGTGAAATAGCTTGCGTAAGATTGCTTACCTAGCAGGTAGTGGAGGCAAGATTTGGACATGGGCCATCTAACACCAGAGTTCTTCTATATCCCTGTAAGTCTGTGCTTGCCCAGCTAGCTACACCTGATTCTCATCCACTCTGTTCTTCCTCTCTTATTGTTGAAGCATTGGCTGCCACTCATTAGTTCCATATCCTTCCCCAGGAACATTGCTAATCTTAGGGAATAGAGGTTGAAGATTTCTATTTCCCAAATTGTTTTCATGTGGTAGAAACTTGGCTTCTACCTTGCTCCTTGTGTCTCAGTAGCCTAAATATGCCAACTAGACTCCTTCTCCTAGTCTTTGTAACCAGCCTCTTTAGTTCTGGGTTCCTTTCTTTATTTTTTAGAGCTCATATTTTTTAGATCAAGCAGAAAATGCTTGATTCTCTGCCTGAAGCTAGGACTTGAAAGTTTAATTGATACTTTCAGAATATAGCCTATCTATCTGATACCATGAACATTTATTTTCCTTTGTAATTTCTTTCTTTCTTCCTTCCTTTCTTCTTTTTTTTTTTTTTTTTTTTTTTTTTTTTTTTTTTTTTTTTTTTTTTTTTTTTTTTTTTTTTTTTTTTTTTTTTTTTTTTTTTTTTTTTTTTTTTTTTTTTTTTTTTTTTTTTTTTTTTTTTTTTTTTTTTTTTTTTTTTTTTTTTTTTTTTTTTTGAGACAGAATCTCACTTTATCACCAAGGCTGGAGTGCAGGGGCTTGATCTCGGCTCACTGCAACCTCCACATCCCAGTTCAAGCGATTCTCCTACCTCAGCCTTCCAAGTAGCTGGGACCACAGGCGCATGCCACCACACCCGGCCAATTTTTGTATTTTTAGTAGAGACGGGGTTTTACCATGTTGGTCAGACTGGTCTCAAACTCCTGATCTCATGATCTGCCTGCCTTGGCCTCCCAAAGTGCTGGAAATATAGGCGTGATCCCTTGTTATTTCTTAACTGTTTGTGCTGTTTGAAAGAGTGCATAAACCATTCAGGACATAGGCATAGGCAAGGACTTCATGACTAAAACACCGAAAGCATTGGCAACAAAAGCCAAAATAGACAAAGGGGATCTAATTAAACTCCAGAACTTCTGTACAGCAAAAGAAACAACCATTAGAGTGAACCAGCATTCAATAGAATGGAAAAAAATTTTTGCAATCTACCCATCTGACAAAGGGCTAATATTCAGAATCTACAAAGAACTAAAACTGATTTACAAGAAAAAAAAAAACCCATTCAAAAGTGGGCAAAGGATATGAGAAGACACTTTTCAAAAGAAGACATATATGAGGCCAATGAATATATGAAAAAATGCTCATCATCACTGGTCATTAGAGAAATGCAAATCAAAACCACATTGAGATACCGTCTCACGCCAGTTAGAATGGCGATCATTAAAAAATCTGGAGACAACAGCTGCTGAAGAGAATGTGGAGAAATAGGAACACTCTTACACAGTTGGTGGGAGTGTAAATTAGTTCAACCATTGTGGAAGACAGTGTGGCGATTTCTCAAGGACCTAGAAATAGAAATACCATTTGAACCAGCAATCACATTACTGGGTATATATCCAAAGGATTATAAATAATTCTATTATAAAGACAATGTGCACGTATGTTCATTGCGGCACTGTTTACAACAGCAAAGACCTGGAACCAACCCAAATGTCCATCAATGATAGACTAGACAGGGAAAGTGTGGTGCATACACACCATGGAATACTATGCAACCATAAAAACGATCAGTTCATGTCCTTTGTTGGGACATGGATGAATCTGGAAACCATCATTCTCAGCAAACTGACACAAGAACAGAAAATCAAACACTGCATGTTCTCACTCATAGGCAGGTGTTGAACAATGAGAACACATGGACACAGGGAGGGGAGCATCACATACTGGGGTCTGTTGGGGGGGTGGGGAGGGACATCAGGGAGTGGGGTTGTTGGGGAGGGATAACATGGGGAGAAATGCCAAATATAGGTGACGGGGGGATGGAGGCAGCAAACCACCTTGCCATGTATGTGCAACATACTCTGTGCAACAACTCTGCAAGATCTGCACCTGTACCCCAGAACCTAAAGTACAATGAAAAATAAATAAAAAAAGAAAGAGTGCATAAAGTACTACCATTACAAGGGAATAAAATGTGAAGAAGAAAACAGATAAGCTCCTTAACTTTCAACTGCCACCTCATTACTCTTGTTTCATACGCACATATTCTTTACATTCTCTCTTCCCCTCTGTCACTTCGTCTCTCTCCTCTTTATGTACGTCCACAGACATTCGTAACTTTACAGAAATAGTCGTTCTATCCATGCCATCCTAACTGTTCTTTTCGCACTTAACATTATTCTGCAGACATCTTTGACTAAGAAATAGAAATAATAAAAATCCTACATTTAAAAGCAAATGATAAATTCTGATACATGCCACAACATGGGTGAACCTTGAAGACAATATGGCAAGTGAAATAATCCAGTCACAAAAGGACAAAGATTGCATGATTCTACTTACATGAGGCACCTACAATAGTCAAATGCACAGAAGGTAGAGTGGTGGTTGCCAGGGGCTGCGGAGAGAGGAGAATGCAAAGCTATTGTTTAATCGCCATGGAGTTCCAGTTTGGGAAGACAAGAAAGTTCTGGAGTTGGGTAGTGGTGATGGTCGCACAATGGTGTGAATGTACTTAATGCCACTGAATGGTACAGTTAAAAATGGCTAAAAGGCTACAATTATTTTACATATATTTTACAACAACAGAAAAGCCAAATGGTATATTTACATAAATGGATGTCTCTAGATTCGTTTAACCAATCCTATATTCGTGACTATTTAGGTGATTTCTATTTTTTCTTTTTGCCACTATGAACAATGCCATAATGAACATCTTTACACTTTCGTGATGACTCCTGCATTTAATTATCTCACAGTGACATACGGAAGTGCATGCATTACATTTAA
This sequence comes from Alouatta palliata, assembly GCA_004027835.1. Lineage (NCBI taxonomy): Eukaryota > Metazoa > Chordata > Mammalia > Primates > Atelidae > Alouatta > Alouatta palliata. Next base: position 44,262 of record PVKV010002411.1, read on the forward strand.
AACTATGATACTTAAATTTGACACACATTGCTACTTTTAGGAGGAATCCTACATAACCAAGATTCTTTATGTTTCACAAGAAGTCTCCAGGCTGATGCTATAATCTCCAAACACCACAGGCTAAGAGGATGCTTTGTCCTTCCACATTTGCTTTGTGGAGATAGACAGGCGGGACCCACAACTTCCAAGATGGCTCTAAAATCCCTGCTTTGAAGATAAATCATGGCATGGAGGTCAACAGCTCTGCCCAGCAATTTTCTGTGTTACAGAATTAGAGTAGGACAATGGGGTTCTAATGCAGGATTCGGTCTAATTGCACAGTATTTGTTGAGAGTGTACTCTGTGTAAGACTAAGTGACACACCAGGAGAATGCAGAGCATGGCAGAAAATGACCTCAAATCCTGAGGGAAACCTAAGAATGGTTATCCAGCTTTCTTATTTGGCACATGAATAAACTGAGACCCAAAAAGGAGACCAAGCTGATGCTCCAACTGACTCCGGTTGTCAGATTCAGAGACAGGATGATAACCCAATTCCCTGGCTGTCTTTTCAGAAGCACGTAACCTCCCCCAAAAGTCATGATCTAAACCAAGGTGCCTACCTGTTCTCACAGCCTGCTCCCTTGCGCTGTGGCTGGTGGGTCAGCTCACCTCTGTGAAGGACTCGCTCGGCTGGATCCTCCCACTGGCTGTTCCTGCCAGATGGATCTGGCTGCTCTGTTCTGCCTCTAAGACTTCCTGTCCCTTCCTCAGAGCAGTATTTATGATTGCACAGGATATGAATTTTGCTGTAGTTACAGACAGTTGCTATATAAAAGTGCCTCTGCTTCCTCTTTCTAAATTCTGAGGTTTGGAAAAATGACACAAGATAGAAGTGACACATGAGAAGAAGAACCATGTGCAGACTAGTGATTTGTACAGTCCCGGTTAGAATTAGTTTTCCCTACTTCTACGTAGAGTTATGTAAGTCATCTAGTTTTGCTTAGCCTGAGTTTCTTGTCTACAAATGGGGGATGGATAATAATAATTCCACTTTGTGGCTGTTGGGAGAATTAAAGAAAAAAGATTTGAAGAGGACAAAAAGTAGACACTCAATATTGATAATAGTAATGTTAAGTTTGAATTTTGGAGAATTTATTTATTCTCTCACTTTCCAGGCTCTTGGGAAACTGAAAGTAACCTATGGAAAATTCAGTGCCTCCTTGTTACTTCTTTTGGGTGTCTTCATTCTCTGTCTTTGGCCTCATGCTCAGGGAAGTCCAGGCACATCCTGGGAAAGATGCCGGTGGACTGGAGTCAGAGGCAGAGCCATGAGGCTCCAAACAAGCTCGTATTTGGGAAGTATTTGTTGTTGAGGGGACACTGTTGCCACTTTCACATCTCTTTTTTTTTTTTGAGACGGAGTTTCGCTCTTA
>PVKV010002411.1:45776-96013 GCA_004027835.1 Alouatta palliata
ATTCTCCTGCCTCAGCCTCCCGAGTAGCTGGGACTACAGGCACGTGCCACCATGCCCAGCTAATTTTTGTATTTTTAGTAGAGACGGGGTTTCACCATGTTGACCAGGATGGTCTCGATCTCTTGACCTCGTGATCCACCCGCCTCGGCCTCCCAAAGTGCTGGGATTACAGGCGTGAGCCACCGCGCCCGGCCCCTTTCACATCTCTTTTAAGGCTTCTTGTAGAACAGCCACTGCTCAGAAGGGGAGGGTTTATGATGGCCCTGGGATGTACAGCAGCTGGCGACACATGGTCCACATATGTTGTCTCAATTTCCTGAAGGGTGGCAAGGCTGTCTCCTAAGAGAGGAACAAACCTAAACCAGGGAGGTTTAAATAACTCGTAAAGTACTTGGAGAGTATTTTAGTCTAGTCCTTTTATTCTCCAAATGAGGTGATGCTGCTGAAGGAATCTGTCCCAACTCATTGAGGTCTGGGCTTGCTTCATGGCAACAGTCTGCCATTCGGTCAACATTTTTCTTTTTTTTTTTTGAGATGAAGTTTCACTCTTGTTGCCAAGGCTGGAGTGTGCAATGGTGCAACCTCGGCTCACTGTAACCTCCACCTCCCAGGTTCAAGCGATTCTCCTGCCTCAGCCCCACAGGTAGCTGACTATAGGCGCCCACCACTACGCCCAGCTAATTTTTCTATTTTTAGTAAAGATGGGATTTCACCATGTTGCTCAGGCTGCTCTTGAACTCCTGACCTCAAGTGATCCACCCACTTCAGCCTCCCAAAGTGCTGGGATTACAGGCGTGAGCCACTGTGCCCAGCTTGGTCAACATCTTAACACCCACAACCAACATTGTCTTTGCTTAAGAAAGCTTCCACAGTCCAGACCTTCCTCTGGGTGTATGACCTGCTTTGACCAAACTGTCAAAGAACTTTAGTCATTTGGGCTTCTCTCACACTTATTCTGAGCCTGAGAAGAAATTTGTGAGAAAATCAGTTAAATATTCAGTTCGTTTTCTCATAAATGAAACTTGAAAAAAAATAATTTTCAGAGTTGTTGTGAGGATTAAGTCAAATAACATAAAAGTGCCCGCCATAGAGCATGACAGGTATTAACCATTGAGAAAATCTGCTATTTCTTGTCCAACATCTTCTCCCATCCTCCTTAGAGAAAAGTGTATTTTTTCTCTGGATGGATCTCTGCTCTCTAAGCGTAATCTAAGTTTACTCTAAATTCATGCTCCTGCCCATTGACGGGAATCGCCTCAGCCCTTTGCAAACAGTCCTGTTGCTCTAGACAGGCAAGTGACCCACAGTGCTAGCCTACTTCAAGAGTACAATCTCCCCACAATCCCCAAGCAGACCATGAAGCTAGTAAAGTGGAAGTGCGTCTCATATCTCAGAGGACTCTGCCAGCCTTGGGCAGAAGCAACTGTATGTTTTTCTCTAGCAGTGGAGATGACTGGCTGGGGCTAGGGTACAAGGTCTGGTTGTCCAGAGAGAGATTCCTTGGAGCAGCGTTACAGATCTCCTTGGCGTCTGACTTGGTTACTGGCTGCACTCACAGAATTATCTTTCTGTTTCTTAGAATCTCATATCATGTCAGCAGAACGAGAGTGAAAGGATTTTTCCTCCAACTTCAGCATTTTATAGGTGGGGGAAACTAAAGGCCAGAAGTTGCTTAGGGATTTTGTAGTGACTAGGGTGGTGGCCGATTCATGTAGTTTCTATCTCTACAGTGCCTTTGCAGTTCTTTAACACACAGGTAATGACTCTTTCTAGCAAATACTCTGCTAAAATAACAGAAAGTTTCTGTCTTTTGGCCGATAAACTAAATTACAGAGAGGTTAAGTAACTTACCCCAAGTCACACAGCCTAGTAATTAGTGAAGCCTAGATTTGAATCCAGGTAATCTTAATTCAGGGACTGTGCTCTTACCTGTAATATTATTACTTTCAGGGACTTGCTTTACTGGTCATCTGGACTTGAACAATAAACCCCCAAACCTGGTGTGAGACCCTTCCTTCCAAGTGAAATATGAACAAATGGTTATTTCCTGGTACCCTTGATGTCAGAGAACATCAGAATTGCTGGGACTGACAATTCAGTGATGATGGGAAGGGCAAAAGAATGCAATTGTCTCAGATGGGGATGAAGCTGAGTATCTCTGGCTTTGTGTAACTGGAGGCTACACACGACAATGGACATGATGGGATGACTAAGCATGAGGAATCTCTTTCTACACCGTCCTCAGCGTCTCTGCCAGGTTTCTGCCTTTCTTGGTCTCTGCCTCTGCTGATGTTGCCATGCACAGCGCAGGCCTCTGTGGTACTTCACAGAAAATATCCTTACTGAAGAGGTGTAGGACACAGCATTCCTTTAAAAAATTCCACATGAAGAATATTCCCCACTTTTCATTGAAATACCATAGTTTGAGTGCCTCTTCTGTGCCAGGCTGTGTTCTAGGTGCTTGGATTGTATCCACGAACAAAACAGACAAAATCACCTTCCTCTGTGGGGTTTACGTTCTCCTGGAATGTTAAAATAGAACAGCAAGGAAGCATGCTACATAATCCTAGTAATAAGCCTAGTGAGAAGATGAATAGACCGATGAAACAGAACTGATGTTAAGAACAGCATTTTAAATGGCTGTCATGGGGTGAATAAGCTTTAACATACTGAAATGAGGGGAGTTTTCCCTTATCCCCCTCCCAGCATGTGCGAGGGGGGTATGGCTCACTTCTTTGGTGCCCCACAGCTCATACCTCTAAGGAAGCATGCAGACAGGCAGGTCGTGGGGAGTGTGGGCTCCAACTCCACGGCAGCATCCAGCGTTGTGTGTTCACAGCTCCTGAAGCCCAAGTGGGCATGTGTTACCATGTGCCCTTTCAGCTTAGCTGTTTGCAGGTAGCTTGTTTTAATCAGCTCAATTAGACCCTCTGCCTTATCGCAAGGACAGAGATCTTTCTATATCCCAGGGTCCTTGCCCTGGTGCGTGAGAAAAATCAGATCACATGTGGGCTTAGAGAAGGAGTGCAAGGTTTTGTTGAGTGGTGACAGTAGCTATCAACAGGTGGATGGGGAGCCAGAAGTAGGATGGACTGGGAAGGTGGTCTTCCCCTGGTGTCTGACCACTCAGCAGCCTAGCTCTCCTCCAACCATCCTTGGCCAAATTTCCTTTGGCATTAGCTTCATTCTGCCACTGATAGTCTGCCAGCATCTGTTGGTGTGTTCTTCTGCCAGTGTGGTCCTCTCGATGTCCAGCCACTTGTGTGTGTATGCCCACTAGGGTCTCAGGGTTTTTATATGCCCAGGAGTGGGGGGGGGGCATGGCCGGCTTGGAAAATGCAACGTTTGGGCATGAAAACAGAAGTGTCTGTTCTCACCTAGGCTCGTGGGCACAGGCCCGAAGGGTGGACCCTTACCAGGGACCCAACCCTTCTCTACCCAGCACTTCCCTGCCCCTCCCCCACATCTATATGTTGATGGATTTATTTAAAAATTTGTTCTCTAGCCTAGTGTGAAAATCCTGAAGCTTTTCTGAATATCAATTTGAAGATGCAAATGATAGACAGTTAATGATTGTTAAGGCCCATAGCATGGAGGCATGCTTAACCCAAATCATGAATTTTGCACATTCATCCTTGAAGGCCCACCTAAGAATGGTGACAGTGGCACATGAGAGAAAAATGGAGAAAAAGAACAATAAAAAGGGCAAAGACAAAGATACCTATTATGTATTTAGGGGCTCAGAAAACAATACCCCAAAATGAATGCCTCAGAAGCAGAAGTTTTTCTCTGACCTTCTTGGTCCCTCCTGTCTCTCAGTCTTATTTCCCTCTGAGGCTAGCTGTAGAAACAAGAATCCCCTCCCAGTGTGGGTCATAGAAACCAGAACCCCTCTCCCCAAAGCCAGCCGTAAAACCTAAAAGTATTACCCTAACTCTCCTTCCACACTATCTGTGTAAAAACTGGCCATAAAGAAATCATCTGAGCTACCTTGTTTAACTGTAGGTCATAAGATGCTCATTGCAGAGACCATCCTGTCCCATACCCAAAAGGAAGGAATGCAGCACAGAGAGGCCAAAAAACAACAACAACAACAACAACAAAACAAAACTAGAAAAACAGGCCTTGCTGGTTTCCCACTCAGTCTATCAGCATTAGATTATATCCAGTCATATTTCTACAGGGTGCCCTTACTTTGTTGAACCTAAGCCTACAAATGGACAATTTCCCCAGTACTTTTTGGGTCTTCATTCTGAAGGTCCTCATGTCTATATGTTGAATAATTTTTATGCCTTTTCTCTAGTTAATCTGCCTTTCGCAAGTTGACTTTTCAGGGAAACTTCAGAGGGCCAAGGGCAAAGCTCCCCCTTAACCCCTACAGGATTCTTGCCATTTTCAAAGGAAGTCATCCTCCTCCATAAGGAGCAAGACATTGCCAAACTTGAAATTTCAGCAAGGATAAATTGTGATCACACAAACATTTTGACAATGAATAATGCTCAAAGAACTGTCGAAGAGTAAGTTAATATCCTGTTTTAGTTTTCAGAAGGAAAAAAGAGGGTACTATAGGCTCTTTTGACAAGGAAATTGTTGCAGAATCAGAAAAACTGGAATATAAAAGCTACGATGGGTTCTCTTCTTTGACAGAAATTTGTCTTTTGTTTTTTCAAATGGTAAGATTAGAGATCAAATTTTAAAAATGACTTTACAAAAATGATTTTGACACAGTAACAATAAAAGGCTCAGTAATTCCATCAGGTTTTGAAGTGTGTAGTAGCAATTCTTTAAGCTCAGGTCCTCCTCAACATTCCACATATTTTGGTGGAAAAATAGGTCACAGGATTTTTGGAAGAAGTTAGGTGGTTGGAAAAGGCTTTTAAGAAATGTTTCAAAGGAACTTGCCAAATGACTGTCAAAATGAAACCATTTATAAAATGGCTGAGGGAATCAGAGAAGGAATAACAGGAGATAAGAAGATGGAGACAGGAGTATTACGGTGGGTATTAAAGAATTGGTGGAGTACTTAAAGCTGAAACTGAAGTTTGACCACAAGCATAGTGGCATTAAAACTAATGCTATTTAAAATGAGGATGCAACCTAGCTTTCAGGCTCATGTTACAAATTTTTCTGCATTATCAAATGGAAGAGCAAAATGTATATACAAAAGCCAAAATGCTTAACTTTATGCTTGCCTTTATATAAAAGATTTGTGGTCTGAAAGTAAGAACAAAGAAGATTCTAGGCAGCATATGGAGGTTATTGAACAGGTGTAGTTTGTTTATAATACACCTCTCTTTAAAAAACTAGCAGTGCAAACATTTGAAATTAATTTTACAGTTTATTTTTATAATAAAGATTATTTTTCTTAAAAAGTGAGTACACTTTATATCAGGTATGGCAACAACACTTCCATGTGGGTTACCAATTCTATTCTCTCCATATTCTTAATAATTTCATAAAAAGATTATTAATTTTAATATACCTAATGTATACACTTACACAAATTAAATATTATTTGATGACAATATTATTTAGAACTTTACATTTTACTTTTATAATATAAAAATGTTTAATAAAGCAGATGATAATGACTTTATATAATGACTTTAACCTCTTAATTTGAATGCTATGAAGAACGAAAATATTGACTCTAGGCACAAAAATTGTAGTGTGGTGACTTTTGCTCTCTTTGTATGTATGCATTAAGCTTTTTAAAAAAGTCTTCCCATTAACAAAGATGAGTCATTAGTCCCAGCTGTGTAATATTAGTCCATATTCTTAAGGTAAAAATCTTATGATTGCACTTTAAACTAATATTAAGAAAGTCAATATTAAAAACTTACCAGAGAAAAATGGCCACTCAAATTTAATCAGCTAGTGAAAGTACAGAAACTTTGTGTAGCCATATAATTTATAGTGTTTGACTTAAGTGTAAAAAAGCCAATTTTTATTAAGGCATTTGTTATCAGAATTCAGTTTAGTTTAACACAAGTGTTTACATTTACATAATCTTAAATGGTGTGAGCAAAGATCAGTCTATCTGACTTACCAGGTTTGTAAAGACTCTTGGAAGCTCCAATAAATTCGAATCCCATCTCTTGGTGATACAGTCATTGAATTCCTCAAACACAAAAATATTTACAGCCAACTGTGATTCTTTAGTCTGTAATAAACTTGGAGAGAGATCAGATAAAACTAGGATTGTGTGTAACCTCAACTCATGCCTTACTAATCCTGTCTAGAACAGTCTCCCAAAGGTGCCCTTACCTTCAACATCTAGTTTGATATCCTGACTATTTCATAGGTTTGCATTTGATGTCTATAAAGTTTGCTTTACCCTATACCCTCCTTGGCACTACCATGGACCTGGGCCTGTTAAAATTACAATTATTTCTGTCTCCCGACCGCAGCTGATCTGCGCTACTGCCCAGCAATTTCTCACAATCAGAAGGACTTAATTCCACTTTCGTGATCCTCAGAAACTGATTATATTCTTCAAGTTCTCATCCCATTTCTGTCACATTTGTCCATTAGACAATCCCATTTGTAGCTTCTCTAAGACCTAGGACTGATCGAATTTAACAAAACAATTTGTTGCAATAATTAGGAGAGCTAAGTGAATTTTATGTGTTCTTTTTTAATTCTTATTTATTTTATTATTATTATTTTACTTTAAGTTCTGGGGTACATGTGCAGAAAGTGCAGGTTTGTTACATAGGTATACATGTGCCATGGTGGTTTGCTGCATCCATCCCTCCGTCATCTACATTAGGTATTTTTCTAATGCTATGCGTTCTTTTTTTGTTTTTAATTGAATACTATTAACACTTTCTGTTAAAAGGGGCTTAGTATGAAAGGGTTTTTTAAAACTAGCCTGAGAACAACATGTGTTTGTCTGTTTCTTATTTCTCCAGATCACTCTTCACTTCCTTAGTGAAAATGTCATAATTCCTTTTTTGTTCACATTTTCCTTTTTTTTCCCTAAAAGTTTCTGGTACCTATTATTATACATGTTTACAAGCTCTTAGAAACATCTAGAAATCAAACAAAGCTTTATTAAATCTGAAAGACTTCACAATCATGTTATTTTCCTTCCCAAGGTAGACAAAAAATGCATTTTCCTTTTGTTTATTCCACCAGGGATAATTCAGAAAAAAAAAAAAACAACCTTATTAAATTATAGGCTCTATATCCTTAATTCTTTATAGCTCTGCTCACTAGCCACAGTATACGAGAGCTTCTTTTACTCATGTATCTTCCCGGAAGGTATGTGAGTCATTCCTGTGACACTTCGTGGATTCTTTATGTCAATGAAGGTCCATTTATTTTGAACTAGAGGTTCTGGAAGCATGTACACATGACAAAATCACACATCTGATTACGTGATTGTATGTGTAGTGAAAAACTAGGAAGCCAACATCTAGTTAATGGCTGAAGAATCTATCTGGGCTGACGTGACCACTAGAGACCTGAGAAAAACACACAGAGATGAGCAGAACTCCTATGCTCCCCCCAAACCACATAAAATACACAAATATATATGCAAACAAAACAATCCCCACAAACAAAACACAAATAATACTCTGCTGCTGACAGAATTCTTGGTTGAGTCGTTACTTACACAGCTATTAATTGTACAAGCTAGACATGGAATCCAGTTCTCCATACTTTAAACTCATTGTCCCAATCACAAAGGCTTCTCAAAAACAAACTGAGATGTCCCTACTCCTAGCAGAGGTACTATTTCCTGGGTGAAACTTTGGCTTCCCCGGTAATTTCATTTGAAGACAATTGTCTTCTACATCCATGTTCTACTGATGTCCTGCATCACCATGAGACATGTTGATGCAGTTACAGGTTAAAGCATGTATGAGACCCTGAGAATCCAAACTGATGAAATACTCTCACCCTGGCCTTCATGAAATAGATCATGTTTGCAATGCTAATACATATTCCATTATTAACTAATCTTGCTTCCCTGAGGTATTAATAGCTCTTTTGAGTATTGACAGTAAATGGTAGAGAACAGGTAATATGAATCCTCATAGGCAACACGGCATATAGGAAACAACATTGGTCTTGGACTCACAAACTCTGAATCATAACTCTGGGTGAGTCACTGTGGCTTTCAGTAGATTAATTTTTTCATCCATTAAATACTAGAAATCAATAAAAACTGGAGATTTTTAAGGTAATTCTAGCTATAGCATTAAACGGTGGTGCATTCTAAATGGTAGGGAAAGGTGTCTGAGGTAGTATTAGTGAAAACATTTTTAACCTCACTTTTAATATTAGAATAACTTGAAATTTATTTGCTCATTTGTACAAACTATGTTGTTTCTATGAATGCCTATATTAGTCTTTCAATTTGAGATTGCATTCTTTAATATGAAAGCTTCACCAGTTAGAAAAGCAGGGTTTTGGCCGGGTGTGGTGGCTCACGCCTATAATCCCAGCACTTTGGGAGGCCAGCGTGGGTGGATCACAAGGTCAAGAGATTGAGACAATCCTGGTCAACATGGTGAAACCCTGTCTCTACTAAAAATACAAAAATTAGCTGGGCATGGTGGCGCACACCTGTAGTCCCAGCTACTCAGGAGGCTGAGGCAGGAGAATTGGTTAAACCCAGGAGGCAGAGGTTGCGGTGAGCTGAGATCGCGCCATTGCACTCCAGCCTGGGTAACAAGAGTGAAACTCCGTCTCAAAAAAAAAAAAGAAAGAAAAGCAGGCTTTTCCAGGAAGTCTATGGCAACTGTCTAGAGCTAATTAACAAGACGTACAATATTGTATCCGCTCAATGGGTTCTCCTTGCCTACTGCCTAGACACAGCCGATTTATCAGGACAGGGGAATTGCCGTAGGGAGAGTTTAATTCATGCACAGCTGACTCTGTGGGAGACCACATTTTTTTTATTACTCAAATCAGTCTCCCCAAAGACTCAGGGATTGGGTTTTTAGAGGATAATTTGGTGGGTAAGGGGTCAGGGAGTTGGGAGTCCTGACTGCTTGGATCAAATAAAAAATCACAGGGAATCAAAGCTGTCCTCTTGCACTCAGTCAGTTTCTGAGTGAAGGCCACAAGACCAGAAGAGCCAGTTTATTAATGTGGGTGGTACCAGCTGATCCCCTAAGTGCAGGTTCTGCAAAATTTCTGAAGCACTGATCTTAGGTTTTGCAATAGTGATGTTATTTCCAGGAGAAACGGGGGAGGGTCAGAATCTCACAGGCTCCAACTACATGACTCCTGAACCATAATTTCTAATCATGTGGCAAATTGGTTAGTCCTACAAAGGCAGTGTAGTCCCCAAGCAGGAAGAGGCTTTGTTTCGGAAAAGGGCTGTTGTTTTTGTTTCAACCTCTAAGTTAAGTTCCTTCCAAAGTGAGTTTGGCTTACGCCCAGGAATGAACAAGGACGGCTTGGAGGTTAGAAGCAAGGTGAAGTTGGTTAAGTCAGATCTCTTTCACTGTAATAATGTTCTCAGTTGTAATTTTACAATGGCCTTTTCAGTATCATCAGTATTTTCAGAGTCTCAGGTTTTTGTGATCAGCTCTCTGTAATGTGAGCTTTCATCTCCATAGGAGCTGTATGGCAAGAAGTTGGATAATCCATTGACAGCTTTCTATTTGCCTTTTCTGTTGAAAGAATAAGAAGAACAAGAAGGAAAAGAAGGAGGGTAGCAGGAGGAGAACAGTAGGAGGAGGAGGAAGGGCTGTGCCTAAATAAGAAATTAGCCTATTCCCACAAATTTCCAGCAAAATTTTTCTTGGGTCTCATTGGCGAGAACTATGTCACACTGCCATTTTCATAGACAAGGGAGGCTGGAAAATACCGTCTCTTAACTGTGCAAGTCCCACTTCTGAATAAAGTGATCATTCTTTTATAAGAAAAATGGGGAGATCAGATAATAAAAAGACAAATTATATTGACTATTAGTCTGTTTTCACAGTGCTATAAAGAAATACCCGAGCCTGTGTAATTTATAAAGGAAAGAGGTTTAATGGGCTCACAGTTCCACATGGCTTGCGAGGCCTCAGGGAACTTACAATCATGGTGGGAGGCAAAAGGGAAGCAAGGGCCTTCTTCACATGGTGGCAGGAGACAGTGTTGAGAGTACAGGAAAAACTGCTACTTATAAAACCATCAGATCTTATGAGAACTCACTTATGATCACAAGAACAGCATAGGGGAAACTGTCCCCATAATCTAATCATCTCCTACCAGGTCTTTCCCTAAACACCTGGGGATTACAATTCAAGATAAGATTTGGGTAGGGACACAAAACCTAACCATATCAACTATCAACATTGAATTTGCAAGATCATTTCTACTGGGGTGTGTGCATTTATCTTCGTGAACAGGATTCCTTGCATATTTCAAATAACCCAGTTAGGAAGTTACTCAGAGATTTGTCCAAAAATATTTTTAAAACTGCGAAATGATACCTTTACGACTTAAACAAATTTCTTCCTATTTTCTTAAAACCAAATGGTAGCACTGAATGAGAACGGAACTATTTTACCGTCTTTTTGTTGCTATTACTAAAATATATTTGGAAACATTTTATTTTTCATGTTTACACTTATACACACTCCTATATCATCTAAGATTTTAGTGGCATTTAGAAAACAAAATTTACTGATCAGGTTTTTTTTCTGTCATTTTGGTTAGCAACTAATTTTTTGAATATAAAAGGAAAATACTTTTAGGACACAAATCAAAACTGAACATGTTTTCTCACTGCAGCTGATTCAATCCCCCCAAACTGGTAAGTGATTATAAACAACAGGACTTGTTCTAAACAACTCACTTTTCTCAGCCCGAAGACTGAAGACTGCCAGTTTTCAGTCTTCAATTTGCATAACTATTAGGAACCTCTTTCTATTCAGTTTGAAAAAAACCCCGACTTTCCCCCACTTGGTGAATACTTAATGAATTTCCCCACAGGGTTCTTTCTTTACTGGGCACATTTACACACTTGTAAACTCAGCTTTTCAATTTGTATTTTATTGATAAGCTCTAGTGATCTTTAATTTGTTCTTTGACACAAGTGTAAAATCTTGTCTGAAAATGGGATTCAGATTTTACAAAGCTTCTGACCCAATACACATGGGATTTGAGATTCTTTTTAATTGATACATGATATTTGTATATATTTATGTGGTGTAGATATAATATTTTGTTACATGCATAGAATGTGTAATGATTAAGTCAGGGTATTTAGATTATTAATGTTGGTTAAAATTTTACAAATTTATCTTATTGATATAAAATGCCATCATCTTTAAATGGTGTTCAAACAAAATCTTTTCATCACTGAACCAAATATAAAACTGCCTTTGCGAAATTATGACTGCAACAGTGAAGGAGATCTAACTTAACCAACTGCATTTTGCTTCTAACCTCCAAGCTGTCCTTGTTCATTCTTGGGAGTAGGCTGAACTAACTTTGGGAGAAATTTAGTTTATAGTTTATAGTTTAAACAAAAATGGTAACAGCCCTTTCCCAAAGCAGACCTCCTTCTTGCCTGGGGACTACATTGCCTTTGTAGAACTAACATTAGACAGAAGATTAAAAATTATGGTTTAGGAGTCACACAGCTAAAGGCTACAAGATTCTGACCCTCCCTAAACTGCTCCAAAGACCAGTGCTTGAGATATCTTGCAGACCCTCCACTTGATGGATTAGCTGGCACCACCCAGACCAATAAACTGGCTGATCTGATTTTGTGGCCCCCACCTAAGAACTGACTCAGCCCAAAAATCAGCTTCAGGGCAGGCGCAGTGGCTCATGCCAATAATCCCAGCACTTTGGGAGGCTAAGGTGGGTAGATCACCTGAGGTCAGGAATTTGAGACCAGCCTGGCCAACATGGTGAAATCCTGCCTCTACTAAAAATACAAAAATTAGCTGGGCTTGATGGCGCACCTGTAATCCCAGCTACTTGGAAGGCTGAGGCAGGAGAACTGCTTGAACCTGGGAGGCGGAGGTTGCAGTGAGCCAAGATTGCAACGCTGCACTCCATCCTGGGCAACAGGAGTGAAACTCCATCTCAACAAAACAAAACACAGCTTAAATTCAACTCCCTATGATTTCATCCCTTATCAGTTAGCACTCCTAGCTCACTGGCTTCCCCTCACTCACCAAGTTATCCTACAGAGTTTATCCAAGTAAACTCTGCTCCCTGAATGCTCGGGGAGACTGATTTGAGTAATAATAAAACTCTGGTCTCCCACGCAGCTGGCCCTGCGTAAATTACTCTTTCTCTGTTGCAATTCCCCTAACTTAAAGAATTAGCTATGTCTAGGTAGTGGGCAAGGTGAACACCCTGGGCAGTTACAAATATATGACCACATTAATTTTTGTCATTAAATGTGCAATAAGATTTATTGTAATCACACTATTAAATATGCAAATTGATTTATTGCATACTTATTTATATATTTTAAAATTTGAATTTAGATTTAAAATGTATCTATTTCTAAAATTTAAATGTAATAATTTTTAAATTTATTTGTGGTTACCTTTTATTGTAATAAACAGACATTTCATTTTTAAATGCATTAAGTTAAAAAGTGGGTTAGTTAACATAAGTAAACAATATCATAATTGTTTTACAGTTATGATTCTTTAATTACAGTATTTGGTGATAGAATATATTTTCTAAGATAGAACACGTTAAAAAAAAAATCCCAATTCTTTAAGATGTACCACATGGTGTTAAGGAATTTCATAGCTCAATTCCTAGAGTGTAAGTGTCCACACTACGGAGAACTCCAGAATAATAGAGTACTTTTTCTTGTATTTGCGTTTTCAAATTTGTCTGTGACTTGTACTTGAATAAGAAGGACTCAGAATTGACAAAACAGCCTTATGCTTTTCCCACGACTGTTTCCTTCTTTCTTTCCTTCCTTCCTTTTTCTTTCTTTCTTTTTTCTTTCTTTCCTTTTCTTTTCTTTTTCTTTATCTCTCTCTTTCTTTTCTTTCTTTCTTCTTTCTTTCTTTTTGAGATGGAGTCTTGCTGTCCAATAATGAAGAGTTCTTCAGTCACTTTAGTAGTTAAAATCTAGTTTTATGCAAGAATCAAAATACAACTGTCATTCGTGTTAAAATTTCTTCTTTCCCTCAGTTTGGCCTGCTTTAGACAGGGCACCTGATGTGTGAAGCAGAGGCCAGTGCTAGTTCTCCAACTGTCCCTCCTGAGGATTGCTAAGAGGGATTTCTGCCCCTCACAGAATCAGGGGCAGAAGTGAGGAGACAGGGGCAGAAGAAGTCTTTATTGATTGATACTTTCCCAACTCTATGTCAGTGCTATGCTGGCGGGTGGTTGTTGAAGGCATCTGTGGTTCCATCATTGGGATTCCTTGGCTGGGGTTCCCCTCAGTATCCTCATGGACTTAGCTGGCAGCTGACGATGCATCCTGTGTCCTGTGCCTGGATGTCCATCAGAAAATCTCCTGACTCATTCTCCTCAAGTTCTCCTTGCTCCCTCCTGGTTTCTTTTCAGAGCAAGCTCTAACCACCCAGGTAGAATCTCTTTTGTACAGCCTGCATGTGGAAGTGCAGACCGCCCCAATACAACATACATCTCTTGCTTCACTGTATCACCGTAAGAGCCCCTCTAGGGTGGCTAGGTGATTCCTGCCTCCTGGCCTTCATGCCCTTTTGTGGTTATTTCCCTGTGAATATAGGCAGGATCTGTGACTTACTTTGAATAACCGGAATCCTGCAAAGGTGACAGGATGTATGTGATTTTGGGTATGTGATTACATGATCACGTAACAGAAGACTGTAAACTCTGAGTTACTGGTGTCTCCTCGCCATTGCTGGCCTTGAGAAAGCAATCTGTCATGTTGCAGTCTTGATGTGGTAAGACAGTGTAGGCAGTCCTTAGGAATCAAGAGCTGTCTCTAGCCAATACCCTGCAAAGACCTCCAGCCAACACCTGGCAGGAAATGAGGTGGTTTATCCTACAATTCAGTTCTGCAAAGAACTGAATTCTGGCAACAATATTGTAAGCTTGGAAGTGGATGCTTCTCTAGTGAAACCTCAGTTGAGACCTCACCCCTGCCAATACCTTAATTGGAACTCGGTGAGATCCTGAAGTAAAGAACCCAGTTAACCCAGAGTCCTGACCTGTGAGATAACAGGTGTGCTGTTTTAAATCTCTGAGTTTGGGTGATTTGTTATATAACAATAGATTAAAAACACTGGCCATAGAGTAGAAAGCCCTGGTCTTAGGGATTTTTGGTTTCTACTGGTAAGTTGGACTCAAATTTGTCATTTTTCCTAAACTGCAGAAAATCTATGTCATGAGCCCCATGTGGTCCCATTCCAGCCTCTCTCTCTGAGCTAGAGATGAGGGGGAAGTTCCTCCTTCCTTCTCCTGTAGTGACAGGAGGGAGGAAATCACACAAAACATCAACAATTTCCTTCCAATGAAATTCTCCAGTACAGTTTCCAAATGACATTCTGCTTCTAATGAAATCCTCTTCCTTCAGTCTTACTCAATCTCTTACTCTCTTACTCAATCTTTAAAGTTCTATAATCTGGTTGAGAAAACCATGTTTGGCTCTTTTTTCTTAATTTCTACTTGGGTGAATGAGGTTTCATTGTGTAAATTGGGAGTGATTGCCATCTCCATGGCAAAATAAGAAGAACAGGGATGGTGGGAGTGGTCTCTTCTGATGCAGGCAATGAGGAGAAGCATGGTCTGTAGAAAAGTTTACCGCAATAACAAACTACCATCTGCTTTTTATCATCCATTTGAAAGCAATTCTAAACAGTAACAGAATACTACTCCTCTGGGGTGGAGTAGGGGGATCTAAATTCTACCTGAATAATTACCTGCTGCAAGGGCTGACTCCCCCTGCTGCTCTGCCCTTGGCGCAACTCTTGTCTTTGTGTCTTCTTTTGTCTTTGGGTCTCAGATGAAACTGGACAGAAAGCGTTTCCTGCCTATTCCCTGATATATTCCTAGAGGGACAATTTAGCCTCTAGCTCTACACAGACACAGAGCTGAATTATAGAAAACGTGGTTCCTCAGGACACTTTGCTGCCATCTGCTGGGCAGTTGTGAAAAGTACACAAAAAGTGGTTGGAGCCTCAGATTTGCACAGCTTTCCTCCTGCACACTCGTATGTGAGGGTGTTCTGTATGTGCATGTGTTTGTGTAAATCCGTGCACATCCAATTATAGGAAAGCATATGGATCATTTAGCACTATCTAAGATATGAAGAATTGAGATGCAAAATTCCCTCCACATCTTTTCTTTGGTCTAGCAAGAGTGGTACCAGAAAGCCGCTCTGGTGGTCTTGAGGATTCTAGGTGTGTCTGCGTGCAAGTTTTGGAGGGAGGAAGTAAGGAGGGTGTCCGGCTATGGAAGGGTGGTCTAGCTCTATCATGTAGGAAGATGATGCAGGGAACAATGGAAGAGGAAGAAAGGAAGCTCATAAATCTTGACAAGATTATACTGTCAGGCATTGTTCTAAGTGCTGGATGTAGATATTTTCTCACCATGGGGCACTATTATGCTTTAATTATCTCAATTCTGCAAACAGGGAAGAAGAACCAAAAAGTTAAGGAAGTTGCTCAAGATAATCTTTTGTGTGTTTGAAGTAGTAAATAGGCTTCTGGGCAGAGTGCTCATACATCTGTCTGCTGGGTTGGATATAAGTGACCTTTCTGAGCCTATACTGATGCTGAGTTTCAGGAAGGATAAGTGGCTGTAGGCTCTAAGACCACACTTACCCACACCAGCAGCCTCTCTACCTTGGCTTTTGAAGCTGCAGCGGGAACAAATGCAGATGGGCAATTGTTTTTTTTCAGTGAGCGAACATGGGGGCTACCTTTACTTCTTCCCTTAAAAATAAAAATAAATCATCCAAGCCAGCTGCAACTCTGGCATCAGCACTTGCCCTGAAGACTGTTGTAGAATGTCAGCAGTAGGTCGTTGCGGGAACCTGAAACTTAGGTCTTTGTTTCCAAAGTTTGGGAAGCACTCACAGTGTCTGAACATGGGGCGAGAAGAAAAAGGAAAACTAGGTTGTTTATAACTGTGGGGAAACAAAAATGTGCTATGTTTTTCTGAGGTTTATCTTCAATTGCTTTCCATTTGTTTGAGAGGAAGTCTACTGCTTGGTTCATGTGAAGTATTGCTTAGGCAGAAAGTTTTCCTTCCCATGGTTCTGGAGGATGCAGTCCCTCTGCATTTCATGACTCACACTTGACATGTTGTCCTGAAGAGAGTACTTACTGTTGTTTGAGGAGGCTACGGTGAAACACAAAGAAAAAGTGGGAGACAGAAGGTCAAACGAGGAAAATCAACTAAATATATTTGCCACTCAGGGACTTTTATAAATTGCAGAACTGTGTAAAAGTGATACATTAAATGATAAAATAACTTTGAGGTTCATAGCAGACTTAGACTTATGTTTTCTTCTCTTTCATTTCTGTATTCCTTCTGAAAGGATCAGCTTTATAGAAAGATGAGTTGATAAATGATTCAGAATAATTTATAATGTTTATATGCTAATTCCAAAACTTTAACACATAGATAAAAGTACAGAAAATGACAAACCGGATATCTACATATTTCCCCCAGAGATTCAAGTGATATTATTATTTTCTGTGATTATTTAGATCTACCTTTTTTCTCCCTACAGAAATAAAACACTGCAGGTAACCCCCAAAGCTCTCCCTGTCTCCTCCTCCCCCTGTCTCCTTCTCCAGAGGTATCCACAGTTAGGAGGGAATCTCCTCTGTCTCTAGCCTCACATTTCCTTCCAGCAAAACTTACTGTAGAGAAACATGCCTGTTTATTTCCTCTCCTTAACCTACTACTCTTCAGGGAAGTAGGAATGCTGCACAAAGTTGCAGAGTTTGGAAGGAGGGTTTGGGTTTGTGTGGCTCAGCCCCTCTGTGTTTCTTCATTTGTTTGGGAGACAGTCTGCCTACTAGAAACCTCCATCATCTGCTCTTCCCTTCCCTTACTAGGGTTTGGAGGTCCTCTTCTTATGGGAGAGGGCTGGGGCAACCCAACTCTGCCAGTGACTGGTTGGACACATTCATTGAATTTCATTTGACCTTAAACTGAGGGAATGCTTTTCCTTCAGCATATCAGGAATAAAATTGTATTTTGATTTTTCACCTGATCATTTGCTGTATCTTATTTAGCAAGTCACTTTAAACATGGAACTAGAAGAAAGGGATATTATTAGTAATCCTAGTCTCTCAGTTCCCCTAAAAACATATATTCAGAGACCAAGAACTTTGAAAAATGAATTAAAACAGGCACTTGGGGAGATTGATGCATCTGATAGTACCAGGAGATAGACAACACTAGACAGACAGGAGCAGGTGTCTAGTAAATCCCACCTTCAATCCAAAGAGAGTGCAAAGCTTGAAAGCCAAGCTACAAGCCTCAGACATATCTGAGACTGGATTGAGAACCTCTCTTCCCATTTGACATGCTTTCCTCTGATTGGTCCCCACCCTTCATCTATTTTACATGTATCTACCCTTCCCTAATTGGTCTTTTACATTGTCATGCCCACTTTTGAGTGATGCCTTTGTTTTAGCCTTTTTTGCATACTCAAACTAATCAGCATGCACTCCTACATTCTGAGCCCATAAATACCTGGGACTCAGCCACATGGGAACTGCCCACCTCTGGGTGAGAGAGACCACCTGACTTCGGGTGGGGGACCGTCCCTGTATCTGCTCTCTGCTGAGAGCTGTTTTGTCACTTAATAAAATTCTTCTCTGCCCTTCTTGCCCTTCAGTTGTCAACATAACCTCATTGTTCTTGGATGTGGGACAAGAACTCAGGACTCACTGAACGTGGGTACAAAGAAGGCTGTAACACTGTAGCTTTCTGCCAGTGGAGGGCAACCACCCCATGCAACAGAAAGTAGCAGTAGGACCGAGCTAGCCCTGGAGCCATGGGCAGGAATGGGGCAATGGGACTGACAGAGCTGTTAACATGGCCACCATTCACTGGACTGCAGATGGGGGTACTAAAAGAGCTATTAGGATGTTGCAACACCCCCTCTAGGGTTTCAGGGATATGGGCACCCTTGCCTGGGTGCCACCATGTTCCCCGCATCTGGATGCCAGAGTCCACTGCAGGAGTTACTTGTGACATGCCCGGTCCAGCTGCAAGCTCTGCATGGAGCCCACTCCTATGCCAGTGCTTGGAATGGCTGGCACAACTCCACACTTGCTCACTCACACACCACCTCCCACCAAAGCCTTAGTGCACAGTTGCTGTGGGCATGGGATCTGCACTGGAGTGCAAGACAAGTATGACCTGCCAGGCTGAGTAGACAGGGTGTCTCCTGCAGTAAGCCTGGGCCCAAGCAAGGCCTGGGCAGGGGGTATCACTGGCTGGAGGTCTTCAGCTGGCAAAGAGGCCAGGAAAAATCCTGTGTTACCTCTGTGGTAGCCTTGATTGGGTGATTTGAAGTCAACAAACAAGTCCAGTGCTGGTTCTACACTGGTAACACAGTAGTATGTCACTTAGGGGAGTCATGGGACACTGGGAGATGAGGTGGACAAGCCTTGTTTGAACATGGATGCTTTCGGAACACTAAGCATCTTGAAGACTAAATGTTAGTTTTGCTCTTCTGCCCAAGCTGGAGTGCAATGGTGCAATCTTGGCTTACTGCAACCTCTGTCTCCTGGGTTCAGGCAATTCTCCTGCCTCAGCCTCCTGAATAGCTGGAACTATAGGCTCATGCCACTACACTGGCTATTTTTTATATTTTTACCAGACTGGACTTGAACTCCTGACCTCAGGTATCTGCCTGCCTTGGTCTTCCAAAATCCTGGGATTATAGGCGTGAGCCCCCAAGCCCGACCCCATGAAGTGTTTTTAACATATGAAACAAAGAGGGAAGTTCAAATAAATGCCAGTGTTTTAAGTTATTATTAATATGTGTCTATGCTACTGCTAAGGTGCTCTCTGTGGCACATTTCACCAGACCATCACAGCTCCTTTTGTGCCCTCTTCCTTCCTTTGGCATCTTCATTTCTAAGTTTATTCAATCTGCCGTAGATATGCATGAAAGGAATATGCTTTATCTTGAATCCAGGGAACTAAGGCTCCAATCCTGCATCCTGCACATCGTGGGCCTTTGGCCAAGTGACCTGAGGTTGAGCAATGTCCTGAATGGCCCTGGGTTACCTTCCTGTGAGTGTGTGACAAATGGGATGAACTCTTTCTCTCCCTGACCCCAAGCTGGGAAGGGCCCTACCCTGTTCTTCTTTTAACCCCCTCAGTAGTAAAAGTCACAGGGATCAATTCCTGGATACATCACACTGCAGTCAAAGCCCAGAAAGATAGAGAGCAACCCCTGACAGCCCAGAGGAATGTCCTGAATATCAATGACAAAAACATAGGAGATGTTAAACTGAAAATCATAAAAGATAAGTAAATGAGTAAGGGCTACCCATCTTACTCAATCACACCTTTACCTCACCAGATTCTTTTTGTCATTTCTACCTTTCCTCTTGAGATTTGCCACCAGATATTAGAACTTATTAATGCATATTTGCAGGGAGATTTTATTTATTCATGGGATTACATCTGTAACTTCATAAAACCCCAAAGAGAAATTCTGTATCTTGGTGAGTGAAAATTTTAGGGGGAAATGATCTGCGACACCACCTTTGTGGGAATTGCTATACATACTCTACTGTTTGCAATACAACTAAACATTGTGGCACCTGCAATGTGGAATTCTGGTTGGAAAATTCTAATTGCTGTAATATTCTGCCTAATTATCATCTTTATAACAAGATTAATAATTGCTGGAAAACTATAGCCAAAGTTAACACTAAAGTTACTGTAGCCACCCAATTCAATGCCACTCAGGCAAAGAAAAATGTGAGTGACACTTCTGGTAAAGTTAGTGACATCTGGTGGAGGCAAACGGGTATTACAATCCATTAAAATGGCTAAGCAGGTGTCAAACTCTACTGTCATGCCTATGGCCTGTAGTACCCCCACTAACAATGGTAACGTAATACTCATATTAAAACCCTATATTCTGAACCTTCTTGTAAAATGTATCTCTTTTGGTCTAGAACATTCAAACTTTAAATGATGTCTCAGACAGAACCACACATGGACACGCCTTTCTTCTGAGGACCCTTAGATTGATCTCAAGAGGAGCCCTAGTTGCTGTCCCCCACTTGATGCCCCTTTTCAGCAGGAAGTAGCCAGAAAGAATCTTTGTCCAACACCCTCTAACAGCAGTTAGGGTTACTACTCCTGAGGGGAGGAATAATACAGGAGCTAAAAAGAAATTATTTAAGCAGTTAGTGAGGGTAAGGGAGTTCTTGGTAAGATTTTCCTTTTATTAAAAAGCAGTCCCCAAATAATTTCTTTTCTAGGAAAAGCAGCCTGAAAAATCAAGCTGCAAGAATAGATAAGTAAGCTAGAAGCTTGCAAAGGTGAATGCCAGCAGCTGTGCCAATAGAAAAGGGATGCCTGGAAGCCAGGTATATTCAACCTGAATGTTCCCTCTTCCCTTTTCACCATGTGTGCAGTAAAAAATCATGCAATACGGTGCCGGCCAGGTGAAGACTCCATCTGTGTAATGAAAGATTAGGGTGGGATGGCCAGCACTTCCCATACTATGTAAATATCACACCTGGTCCAACCAATCCACTATACCCAAGGTAAATCAGACACAGCCTACTCAAACTCATCTACAAAACCAATCTCATCTTGCCCCAAACCCAGAAATCCATTCAGACCCCTTCCTCTGCTTGAGGAAGTGCTCTTCTTTCTTTCATCTGTTAAACTTCTGCTCTTAAACTCACTCCTTGTGTGTCCACGTCTTCAATTTTCTTGGCATGACACAACGAACCTCTGGTATTAACCCAGACAAATAACAGTGCTTCAAAGGTCCCCTCCTGTGGCAGAAGCTGGCACCATGTGATTGATAGAGGGGGCAGGGTGGACTTTCAAAGGAAGGACATTCTGTCTCTTTCTTTCTTCTCTCTCTCTCTCTCTCACTCACACATGCATACATACACACACACACACACACACACACACACACAAACATACCTGTTTATCCTCTATATTCTTTTAAGCAGAAGATGGTATTCTTTATTCTGTGCTCAAATAACAGTTAATGTCCTGTATACATCCCTAATTTCATTGTCATCTCTGTTTTCCTTAGTTGACTATAAATTTCTTGAAGCCAAATCATGTGTGTTATTCACTTTGGTGGCCCTGGCATCGAGCATAGTGTCTGTTATCCAGTAAGTATCAATAAAAGTTGGATGTCCACAATAGATAAATAAATAAAAGAAATGGTGTGTGTCAGTGAGGGGTACAAAGGACAGGGAGAAGACATAATGAAACAGAGTTTGAAGGTAAAGCTAAAATCAAAGAAACTGACAGTTCAGTTTGAGACCGGAAAAAAAGAGCAGAGGAAGTATCTTGAGTATCAGGATATCTGATACAGTGAGTATGACCTCTTCTACAGAGGGTCAGAGAAAGGGAAACATGACCAGATCTTCCAAAGAAATGAAGTTCATGTAAAATTGAAACCCTTTTTTACACCTGTGTGTGTTTGTGTGTGTGTGCACATGTGCATGGGCAAGGTGAGGCTTAATATTTGTACTGAAACAATTGGCCTTTCTTATTTTGAAATAAGGAAATAAGTATGAACTGGTTTTCTCTTCATAACAGGCAAGTATTCCTGGTTAGCATTTGTTCACTCATTAGTTTTGTTTGAATACTGGTGGGGAGAAAATGGAGTTCAGATTTGGGTTTATGTCTGTCATTGTTGACTTCTTCTGTGTTTAATTGAAAAACAACAAAATAAGTATGAAAATATGCACTCAAAGATTTTATTCTGAAGCCAGCTACTTTCATACACCCTGAGACGTCATTATGGGATTTGCCTTTATGCACTAATGAGTAAAATACACGGGATAAATCACTAGCACCTGTGGTAAGAGTCTGCGCACCACAACAAATCAGTTAACTCCTGTTGACAATTAAGGGGTAGAAGAAAAAGTTGTATCCTTTGCTTCACTGTGATCCATTGAATCATCATCCTGCCTAGGTTTCTGAGATATGTCTATGACTATTTGGCTAGTCTAGTAAATGCTAATTTACAGCCCTGTGCTTTTGCGGAAGTCAATATCAGGCAAATCAAGAGATCCCCAATGAACACTTACCTTAAATGACAGTGAAATAATTTTTTGAAACAAATATTCATTACTTTAACTGTTTACATGTAGGAAACTAAAGTTTGCTTTTTGATAATGGTTAGGTTTTCCAGGTTATCATTAGAATCAACTTTCCAATTACTATTTCTCCCTTTTTTCCTAAGAAATCAATGGCTCTTCAAATCCAGGGTCATGAGTCATCTTTGAGGACACACCAATTTATCAATGTAACTGTGAGGCAGGAAAAGCACACTCTAGAAGAGACAAAGTATGTTAGGTTTTCAGACTTCACTCAGGTTCAAGATACACGTATATATGCCATTTTTTCCAACTGTATACACAGAATTCTTCGCTAATCCAAGATAAGTAGAGCAGATCACTAGGTTCTTCAAATAATTGCAGTTTATCAGCCTAGTATTCATTTACTCTCTGTAATAAAATTCTGTATAAATTAAGGCTTTTAAATTCAGTTAAATAAAGCCATGAGTCCATAAGGGTGATATCCTGTGGAATTTGATTCAACAATACATGTTTAATATATCTTTTAAGAGGAAAAGAATTTTAAGATCACCAGGAGGAAAAGCAGAGCATAAGACATTCACTGGATCTAGTCACATGTGTAAATGCCCTTTACCGAGTCAATACTAGTCAAGATACTAGTGGTTATGGCAGAAATTGTTTCCACTTAGGAGGGGGGCAAGCCAGGTTCTAGTGTCCTCAGCACAGGCACGAACTCATAGCATAATGCCAGGCAAGTCATTTGACTTCCCAGAGTCTCATTCCCTCCACTGACAAAATGGGATGATGGAACCAGTTGATTTCTCATGTTTAACTATTTTCATATCCAGTGAACTCTCAGCTTGTCAGCTACTCAACTGCCATCTGCTTTTCTTCTCTGTCTTCCATTGCCATGAAAATGACCTCCCATGTGTATCTCATGACTGGCTGATGTTTCCTTCTACCACTCTTGACGACATACTCAACACAGTGCGGAGATAAGATGCACTAGACAAGATTAAGCGAGGCCAGCCAGCAGACTCACCCGGGGAAGTCAGACTGAGTCTGTATCCACCGCAGCACAGAAGTGAGCACGGCCAGGCAGAACTCCACCGCAGTACAAATCAGCATCAGAGACAGAGTTCCCTGAAAGTCAAGAAATAAAAAATTGGTGGTGCTTGGGTCAGCCGAAGCCTTCACGCCTGGTTGAGAGGTGACCATATAGATGAAGACCACCTCAATCATTAGAGAATGAAGTAAGGACACCATCAGGACGACAAAACTGCTCCTCCCACACCTCACAATTATCTAAATTCAACCCTTTCACTCATTCATTTCCTTGAGAGGAGAAGGGAAGATGAGTAGTAACTAAATCAACTAATCCACTTCGTGCAATTGTTTCTTACTTCTTTGAGACATCGATAGTTCTAATGACATTATTCACTCAGTAAGAAAGCAGAGTGCTGCAATAACTCCCAGGACTGAGGATCAGCAGCTCCATTCTAGTCTCACCTTTACTGCTTAGTAGCTGTGTAAGCCTGGACGAGTCTCTCTCTTTCTCTAGCTCCTGTTTCCTCATGTATCAAATAGGCAGACTAACATTTCTTTCTGAGGGATTTGTGAGGATCAAGGAGGTTTTGGCTGTGTAAGCCCTTTGCAAAATCCAGTACTGACATCCCTGTCTATGTATCTGAACCCCTCTGGATGTGTTTTATTTTTGTTGTTTTTGTTCTTATTTTTTTTATTTTTGCTTTCTTTGGTGGCTTTAAGACTTGGAAAAAACAATGAAGGTAGTAAACTGTCAGAATTGCTAATCATCAACACCAATTCAAAAGGATGGGTTCTACCATCTCTGTCCTGAGACATTCTTTGTGCAGAACTGGCCATCTGATAGTATAGGTAATTTGATCACATGAACTTTTGTTTTGTGGTATTTACACACAGTTAAAGAGAAGATACACTTTGTGTCCATCATCTAGAAATAGTTCCAGCAAGCAAGCTCAACAGACTCTCTTATTTCTAATGTAAAATCGTCCCATCATGAATTTATACTTTATCACCCCCAAATTTCTCTCCAGAATTTTTTTTCAAGGTGGAATTGGCTGTGGCAGGTATTACTTTGTACCAGTTACTGTCAGCCGCATTTGCTTATACTTTTTCCTCATTATACCTTTACCCTGGGAGCAAGGTCCACTTTGTAATGAGTGCTGTGCAAACATGACTTTGACCAGATCTTTCTATCCGTCTATCTTCCCACTGAGTTCTTGGCTATCTTATTTTTATGATTGCAGGAAAATACATATTTTGCAACCTCTTTATTCTTATGTTGCCTGTTTTCCTTTCAATGTGTTGCTGACCATGCACGTGCTCCTTAATCTTTCAACTTCAGATATGTATTATTTGTTAGCCAAACTTCACTGTTTTTCTTATTCCAAAGAGAGAGAATTCTCCTGCAGTCATTCTCAGTTGCACTATTTCCCTATATTTCTTTTCTCCTGATTTCATATTTCACACTCCAGTTAGAACAAAAAGCAACAATAATGTTGCCTTCTCCCCCGATTTGTATTATTCATTATTGTGATCTTTAGAAGGAGCAGGCCTTACCATCTAACCCCCTATTTCCTATTCTCTGTTTCCTAGTCTTTAGTCTGATGTCTTTTTAGACGAAACTGACCCCCTACCACACACACATACCAGGTTTCTTTGTTGGCACTTTCTGGCCACCTGGGTCTTTCTGCTCTGTTTGCCAATCTGAATTCACCACTCTATGTACCAACATTCTCAGTTTGACAAACTCATAATTTATGCCGCTCCAAAATTAGATTAGTTTGGTAATGAAGAAATTCTACAAAATATGCTTTAGTTTTTTATCATCAACCTGATTTGACATTTTCAATTCCACTCTATTAGTATGTAATCCCCTTGATCTCATCCATGCAGTCCCCCTTTGATTTACATAACCCTGGCCTTCCTCCACATGTCCAATTAGCAGAGAGATTTTCAAAGGAAGGAATGATAAGAAATCAAGGCTTTCAGAAGCCCCATAAAATTAGAACATCCCATCTATAAAATACTTACAGCCAGACTGGCTTTGGCTCTATAGCAGTCCACGGTGTAAGGTGACTCATCATAATAAAGTAAATGTCTGGTTGGTACATTCTTTTTGTCCAACTCACACTGCAGTGAGGCAGGATTTAATGCAGCCAGGTTGACAGACAGGATACTGAAACCCACCAGAGCAGAGAGAGTGCTCAGAATGCTTCCAGCCAGGCTGCTGTGCACCTGAAGAGAAATGCTGGGTAGAGATCATTCTCAATGATCTGCTAATCTCTCTTACCCCTTTTGGCCATTACATTGCAAGTCATTCCCTTATCTGTCTCCCTCAGGAAGTCTGGGAATGATCATTCATTGCTGTATGCCTCTTCAGTGTCCAGCAAAAATCTCTGAATGTCTAAGGTAAGTCTTGGCTTAATGAATGAATATATGAACTGGTTCCCCTTAAGCAGGACCTCAGTGGTGTGGTAGAGAATGTTACTCTCCTAAATTCTTTCTCTGGGATGAGGCTTGCTTGCAAAATTGCTATGAGTGTGACCAAAAGCAAAGGTGGCAATGTACCAGATGCAGTTTCTCTCTTGGCCAACTCAGAAACCCCTGTGGAAGCATCAGCCACACAGAAAAGGTGGATGGTGTATTAACATGGTGCAAAAGTAACTTCGGTTTTTGACACTACTTTCAATGGCAAAACCGCAATTACGTTTGCACCAACCTAATAGCGCACTCTTGCATGCATAGTGCCTCTCTCAAAAGCACACCTCTCAAACATGAGTGTGAAGGGGAGGTTCTGAGTCTCAGGCAGGCCCTGGAACCTGGGCAGGCATATGATTGGCCACATTTAGTGCAGCATGGGATGGCTGTGGACAGAGGTCTAGGTGCAGGCCCAAGGATGGTGTAATGTGTGGGGGGCAGCGGGAGGTAGAAGAAAAAGGTCTGGATTGGATGTCAAGAAATTGAGGTCACAGTATCGACCTGACTTAGCTTGTTCCTTTGAGTACTCAGTTCCTTGGTTTTATTTCTCACTCTGGTTCTCATTTCTACACTTATAAAGTAAAGGGAATAAATAAACTGATCTCGGAAGCTACTTCCTTTCTACTCCAACTCACACAGAAAAGAGAATTGAGCTAAGAGCATTCTGAAAGCTAGAGTTATAGGTAGGCAGGCTCCAGGGCACACCCCACAGCCACATAGTAGAGTGTTAGTTAATCCCACATCAGCACTTCTTCTTTTAGAAACTCACCAATTGATGCTTTGGGACACCGATTTCCCAACATAATGACTAAAGTGTATATTCCTGAGGCTCCTAGTAGCCAGTAGCAGTCCTGATGCCTCAAGTATATATTTCTTAGAATGAGCTAGATTCGCCTTGAGGCAGCACTCTTCTGCAATCTCAGAAAGGGCTGGTACAATGTGTGACAAGAGGAGAACTCACTAAAGCCTGGATGTCTCTGGTGAGTCTGAGCCCACCCTGAGACCACATCCTGTATCCTTGAGCTTCCTGCATGTTCACTGTGCGATTGTTCTCTGGGGTAAGAGGCCCAGATATTTCCTCCTGGAAGTTCAGAAACATTACTCTTGTGCTAGACTACTAAGTATAGTTGCCAATAGCCACGTGGATGACTTATATTTGAAATAAAATTAAGTGAAATTTAAAATTCAGTTGCGTTATCTAGATTTCACATCATCGATAACCACATGACTGCCATATTGTACAATACAACTGTTGTACATTTCCATCATTATAGAAAGTTACATTTCATTTCCATAGTAGAAAGTTTGAAGTGTAACTCAGGGTTCCAAATAATAATCTCTAAATACCATAGAGGGAAAAAAAGAATTGGGATTTTCCTTGCTGGCTTTGGGAGATTTTTGTAGCCACAGTTTCCAAATTGAGTTTCTGTGCAATTAAATTTATGACATTCTCTCACATAATCTCCAACATCAACCTTTTGAGGGATATAGGATTGGGTGAAGATTTAATGAAACTTTACAGACAAGAAACACTTCTTGCTATAATCCAGCCTTTCTCTCCCTGCCACTTTCAACTCTAGTTTTTGCTGGAATAGGAGATAAAGGCAGGTAAAGCTTTTTTTTTTTTTTTTTTTTTTTCTCCTTTGCCAATACAAATGACTAAGGACAACTTTCAGGGTGCAAAAAGTTATACTCAAACAAAACAAAAGTATTATCTTTCTGGTGAGATAGATGAAAGAACGAGACATAGTACCACACAGAAGCAGCACGTTGACTCATGTTTTTCAAGGGTTGTAGCACCTGGGCTTAAACAGTGAACCCCAACCAATAGACCTCTTTATAACACTGTCAGCTTCCTTGCCATTGAAAACCTAAACTTGAAGGCCAATTATCACCAACAGGGCATCATAAATAAGCACGATTTTTCTGTGATAGATTCTTGGACACCGGCTGAGAGGATGTTATAATTCCCTGAATGCAGACTCTGAGGTAGGGTACAATAATTGGAGAAATGTGCTCTGAACGAGGCTGTAGAGCATCCAGGCGCAGCTACTAACTCTAACAACTAACTGCTCTGGAACTGAGTTTTCAGCTTTTCAAAGTAGGAAGACTGGCCCTAATGAGTTCTAAGTTTCATTTTGAACCATTGAGTTGTGGTTTATAGTTCTTATACTCACCAAAAGCTTGGTTAACCTTTTCTCTGTGACAATTGATAGAATGCCAGAGATGACAAACTAAGATAAAAGAGAAAATGGTCAGGTGAGTTTTCACGTAAAGAGAAACTGCAATGTCACGATCACAATGTTTATAGAAAACTCTCATGGGAAAAGCCCTGGAAAACAAACGATCAATGAGGTAAGATCCATTTAAAGACGTAGATTTATCCTGTTTGCCCATATAGTGTTCAGATAGCAACAGGAAAAAAAAAAAAAAAGATAGCAGAAATATATCCAAATAAACAAAATGAAGACCTTAAAAGACAGGAAATAACGTTTGTTTTCTTAATGAAATGAGAACATTTTGGTATAAGATGTTCTTTAGAGAAGGACATGAAAGCAATGGAATGGAAAGAGAAAAGAAATGGAGGGAGTCATGTGGTTTTTGTACATCGTTATATTGATGTGATGTGTCACATTTGATTTATGTATGTTGAACCATGCTTGTATCCCTGGAATAACTCTCCCTTGATTATGGGGACTGATCATTTTAGCATGTGGTTGAATTCAGTTTGCTAGTATCCTGTTGAAGATTTTTGCATCATTGTTCATTAGGGATATTGACCTGTAGATTTCTTGTATGTTTCTCTCTGGCTTTGACATCAAGATAATGCTGGCCTCATAAAATGAGTTTGGAAGTACTCCCTCCTCTTCAGTTTTTTGGAAGGCCAGAGAAATGTTGTTACTAGCTCTTCTTGAAAAGAAAATAAAAGATGGGAAAAGCTAACAGATATGGGAGGTCAGAGACATGGATCTTACATTTCTGGCTCCCCAGTTTAAGTTTAAAATGGTCAATGAGAACAGAAGGAAAGACAAGAATGGATGGCAGAAAACCTTCAGGGCTGTGTTTACACAACGAAAGAAATTGTTTTGATCTTCTGGAGTATTCATGATCTAACAGATTTAGAGCCATTAAGGAACAGAAAATTATTTGACAGTTAGAAAAAAAAGGGGGACAAAGTTCAAGGAAAAGTTGTGATTTCTGTGACCCAGGCATTTAATTATTTATCTAGATAAACAAATCCCAAGTTTTTAAAAATATGAACTAGATGCCCCTTCAAAGGTGGACTGTGCTTCGTGATTTGCTTTTAAAGAAAGAATTAAAGAAAGAGGAGGGAAAGAAGTAGTAACTTTACGGAGTAGAAACCTGGAAAACACTACCCCAAACACATGATCAAGGTAAAGTGTATCAGGGACGATAAGTTGGAAGCATGACCCTTGACGTGACTTGATGAAAATGGTGCTTTACCTCTGTTATCTTCAGCCAAAAATTCACTCAAGTCTAAACATCAGAAAACTATCAGACAAACTCCAATTTGGGAACATTCTATAAAAACCTCAGCCAGTACCTCCCCAAACTATCAAAGTCCTCAAGGAAAAAGAAAATCTGAGTAAGTCTAAAGGAGCCTGAGAGGTCATGATGAAATGCAATATAGTGCAATGTAATAGCCTTGCATGGATCTTGACACAGAAAAATGGTCATTTGGGAAAACCTTTGAGATCCAAATCCAAATGAAACTTTAGTTAATAAAAGACGAAAAATGGACAAGATAGACAAAAAGGTGGACTTCTTGATGCATCAAAGAAACAAATGTAAAAAAGGAGCTAATAACAGGTATGGAGTTCAGGAATTTGAAAGAGAAGCTTAATTATGAGAAAGCATCAATCTAAGAGAAAGCAGTTCTCCAAGAAAAGGACTACTAAGTCCTTTTGAAACCCCAGACCTGCAGCTATTCAGAGGAATTTCCAGTCCATCACTGGGACATAGACAAGTGCTCAGCCTTTACTGGGATTCAGTCAGTGACGTAAAAGCATTTTTCAAATGTTTAGAGGTGAAAGTTTCCCTTCCTCCATAATCCCCACAAGCATCTGTGTGGTTTCTCTGTGAGTGTATGATGTCTTCCACTGATGCTCACTTTTTTTTTAATATAAAAAGATCCTTCCCAACTTTATCCTAATTTATGGATGTTTTGTCACTAGCTTCATCATAGCTCAAGATGATAAGGTGAAAAATAAGATGATCTTCAAAAGAGATGCTTGTTTGAGTCTGATGATAAGTTGATCAAAAGCAGGCAACCCCTGTCATCCTACCCCACTCAGTCCTCCCGGAACTACACACACAGGAGAACAAGTTTCACCATGGACTCCTTGCTCTTGGCAGACAGAATATAGCAAGGTGGCAGGTGGAGAGTTTAAGCTATTGGCATCTCCCTCCCCTCTTCTCCCATGCTTCTCTCTTCAGAAACTCTCCTTACCCACAAGGGTCCTATGAATGGGTAAGCAGACTTCAGCAGCGTAGAAATCACTTGGGTAAAATTTGGAGAGAAGGAAGCAGATGCCAAAATGATTCCCAAGCTTAACACCTTCACACCACACAAGATGTGGATAATCTATGGAAAGAGAAAGGGGGACTGAGGATCAAAACCAGTATTTTTAAAGACAGGGCCAGGCCAGGTGCAGTGGCTCACACCTGTAACCCTAGCACTTTGGGAGGCCAAGGCAGGCAGATCACCTGAGGTCAGGAGTTCAAGACCAGCCTGACCAACATGGTGAAAGCCTGTCTCTACTAAAAATACAAAAATTAACTAGGCTTGGTGGCATGGGCCTGTAGTCTCAGCTACTCAAGAGGCTGAAGCAGGAGAATCGCTGGAACCCAGGATATGGAGGTTGCAGTGAGCTGAGATAGCGCTGTTGCACTCCAGCCTAGGTGACAGAGTGAGACTCCACCTCAGAAAAAAAAAAAAAAAAAAAAAAAAAAGACAGGGCCTTTTTGCCTCTCCCACAATGCTAATGCATTATCACCTTCTGCAAGATGCCAGTGAGGATACAAACCCTGTGGAAACTCTGGAGTGAGAAATATAAAAAGACATGCTGGAGGGTGTGCTGCTCTGCCACAGAAGCCACAGTCTTGGGTGTCTGGCAGGTGCTCAGCAAGGCTTCTGGCATTTCTACCTCTCAGGCCCTGGTCTGCTCATGACCCCTGCTTCCAGCCCACAGCAGCTGCTGGTATTTGCTTTCCCAGCTCTCAGGACCTCTGAGTCCATGACTAGTGGATTGTCTTTCTACCTTTCTGGAAACAGGGGCACCTGAAAGCCCCACATTCTCTGCAGTATTGGCAGTGCAGAAGTCCCTCCCCTCATCGCCCAGACTCCACTGGACATGGAGCTTGGCCCTCTCTGGCCACCTCCTTGGAAACTGCAGTCCACAATCCTAGCTCACTGTAACCTCCGCCTTCCAAGAGATTCTCCTGCCTCAGCCTCCAGAGTAGGAATGGGCTTACAGGTGTGTGCCACCATGCCAGGCTAATTTTTGTGTTTCTAGTAGAGATGGGGTTTCACCACGTTGGCCAGGCTGGTCTGGAACTCCTGACCTCTTGATCTGCCTGCCTCAGCCTCCCAGAGTGCTGGGATTAGAGGCATGAGCCCCTGCACCTGGCCGGGAATAAATATTTTTAAGACAACCTCTTGTGCAAAAGTTCTGGGACAGTTTTCTCCAAGTGGCTTCTACCCTAAAGTCCCTCTGGCAAAACTTAAGGGTCTCCAGACTCACAATGGATGTCCAGTCCCAAAACATACATCATCCCTTCCCCCTTCCCCCAACCCACCTCCAACGTGTTCTGAATGAGATTTACCCCAATAACTTTGACTTTTGCCTGTAGACGTTTCTTCAGGCTATCCTGCCCCTGGTTGGTGGGTTCGGGTTTCTCTGCTTGGGAGAAGTTGATGACATTTGATGGGAGCACTATGATGGTCTCATCGGGAACAGGTTGTGATGTCATGATAGTGCTGTCAACTATGGAAGAAAAAATAGATTTAACTCTTAAAAAGTACAGAGCTCTCAGATTCTGGCTGCAAACCTGGTAAGTCAGTTTCTGCCAATTAGTCCAGACTTGGCCTGTCTGTTAGAAAAAGAAACTGATAGTATGGAGCAGTGAAAACCAGACAACCTTAGTTTCATGAGGATTTTTCCATCATGTTTGACACAGTCCATTATAGATAAGAAACACATCACAGGATGGCAGCAGCATAAATCTTGAGAGGTCCCAATATCCAGAGGCAAATGGTCTCACAAAATTTGCAATATGCAACAATCTCCCCTTTCCCTATATTGCCATATATTTCATGAACATTTTAGACTAATAAATGACCTCTGCTTATTTATTTTTTGTCTAATAATATGATTTATTAGCATTCATTGTAGATATATTTATCGTATTTTACTAGATATGCTCTTAGTTCTTATCATGCAGTGGTTTTAATCCTTATGACAGCTCTACATGTTAGTAAGTTACTAAAAACATGTAATAAATAAGAAAATTCAAAATAAAGTTTAAGTTATGAATGCGAATAATATACAAATTGCGTATATGCATGGCATAGAGCTAATGCTGAAGAAATATTTGCAGTTACCCTTATTGTTCAACCCTGTTCACGCAGCTGGGAAGCTCTAAAGCCAGTCTTGGATCTCCTTGAGTCTGAAGCCTTTGCATAAATCTCCAGATTATTCTACCTCTTCCTACTTTCCCACCTGGCAATGCCAGCCTGTGTCTGAGTTTACTCAGGCTGGAGAAGCAGCTGTATGTAGTGGTATGAAAACAAGTCTTGGAGTCATAACACATGGGCTCGCATCCTGGACCCTCCACTTGTTAGCATAAGGACAAAGTTGGCTGTGATATTTGTTGCTAAGTTCAGCTTGGATCTCTTTTCACTGCACCATTCTCAGCCCACAGACTGCCCTGTTTGCAAATAGCCTAAGAACATTTGAAGAGACGAGAGCTCTGCTCCCATTAATTACACAACCTTACGTAAGTGACTCACTAGGATCATGCAGTTAGAATACAGAAGAAACAGAGTTAAAACCAGATACTCCTTGCATTTGCCCACTCCAAAACGCTCTAGTGTCTCCTAACTGCTGTCAAGGAGTTTCAAGTCAAATTAGTCCTCCAATGAGGTCACAGCAAGGAAATGGTGGGATGAGAAAAGTCTTTCAGCATTGCCTACCTGTGCCCGTTGGTTCCAGCTGAGTCCTCAGAAGCTCCCAGGAGGGCCCTGGACAGTGTCTGGGTTCTCAGACAGTCCCATCAATGGTTTCTGCTTACCTTCGTCTTCTGAAAGTCATCCGCCCTTCCTTATTCCAGTGTTTGCACCTATACAGGATGTGATACTTACAGGTTGTAGATTTGTGACATGTGCCTGCACTTCCTTTTCTGTAAACTTCTAGCAACCTCAGAAAAATCATGAAAAGAACCAACTTATGACTGTGAGAATTCATGAGTCATGGAGCTTTAAGTGTGAATTGCCACTTAGAGATGTACAAGTTACCTGTTATCAGGCCAGTCTGTTCTTAGAGCCTCATTTTTCTAATCTGTTAAGTAGAGGAGCAATACCAACACTGGAGAATTGTCACAAAGATGAGCAAAAATATTTATAAAAAGCCTATGCTGCTTTGAAACCTTCAATAATATATAACTAATAATAGTAATATTGCTAGTAATCATAAATAACAATATTCTATCATATGTAAGTAACCATAATAATCACAGCAATAATGATGATATTGCTTTCAATTAACATTCAATAATATATAGCTAATAATAGTAGTATAGAATATAGAAAAAAAAACTTTCTTAAAAATTTGTTTTTTATGTATATATTTTATTTTTTTTCTTTTTCTAGTTCCCCAAGCTCTTGGCAAGCTGAATGCAGTCTTTCAACACTCATTGCCCAATTGCCACCTACTCTAAAGTCACCTTCCTCCTCTGGCTACTCTCTTTCTGTAGCAACATCTTTGTCCTCTGGAAAGGCAGGGCTACTCTAGGGAAGTAGTGAAGCTTGAGAAGGAACAAATGGGAAAGATTTAGCAGGACCTAAACAAATTCGACAAACTCATATGTAGGCTGGTTTTCTGAGGACAGAGCCACTGTGCCACTTCAAACCCTTGGCTGGGCCTTCATTGGAAGCTGACTTTAATGTATCAGGTAAGGACACCTGAGCCAGCCAGGTGACTGCACAGCCCCACCCTACAAGCTTCCTTTCTCCTTTCCTTGGGGCGGCTGGCAGAATGAACCCAGAAACACAACCTGAACCGTCACTGTCACATCTGAGGCCCATGGGTTCAGCACTTAATTCAAAACATCAACTCTTCTATTGAAGAAAGACTTAAGAAGCATCATTTAGAAAGGCTTAAAGGATTAATTTTCAGGGTCTGAATGATACAGACATTACGAACTGTAATTGGCTTAAGTTCTAACAATGAGTCTGAGAAGGGGAATGGACTCACCCAGAAAGCCTGGGGAGAGGGGCAGAATCACTCTGTTATAGTGAACCCCAAGTTTCTCTTCAGAGAATCAGTATGTCAGTATGTTCAGCTCTCTTATTCTTTAATTCTCTATTTTAAGGTTTAACCTCCTTGTAATTCCAGTAAACAACCTTCTCCACGGGTTGTAATCAATAGTTCAGATCTGTTCCCCTGGCCCCCGGCTCTGTCCTGATTCATCCCAGTTACCTGCTCCAGTCACCTGCTCTGGTCACCTTCTTTGACCTAGATCACCCCTCGCTACCTGCCCTGACCTGCCTGTAATCGTCCTTCTGGCCAAAACACCCACCCTGCCACTCCAGCTCGGACCCCTGCTCTCTTTAAAATAGCCAGTCGGGATTAGTCTAGCCTGGGCAGTCTAACCCTAGCCTAGAGGGGAATGCTACAGCAGTAGGGACGACCCCTGTGAGGCGTAAGTACCCCTTTCCCCCCTTGTCCAAACATTCAGCCACTGTTACTACATCTGTGAGCCACACCCTTCTATAGAAGTAAACTGCCTGTCTGAGAGGATTTATCTTCAATTGCTGTTTCTTTTGTGGCATGGAAATTTTACTTATAACACCTCCAACCTCGCTCACCTGAGCTCCTGGTCCTCCCCTTTCTCAGAGTGCCAGCTGTTTTTCCCATGGGTGCTCTGCATCTTTGTCAACTTCGCAGCATCTGTGAAACAGTGAACGCAGCTCTCCTCCTGAGCTTTGACTAAGCAGGAGCCGGCCACATCAGGAGCAATCAAACTCCTTTTTTTTTGTCGGGGGAATGTGCCAATAAATCAGTTAAAGTTGGCTCCCCAACCAAAGACTCCCTCTCCACTCTGTTTTTCTTTCTGTGCTATTTAATTTAAAATGATCTCTGATTTTAAGGATTATGTGAGACAACACATGTAAGGTGCTTAGCACAGAACCCTACAGAATTATGGCCTGAAAGTGGTCTGTTGACTGTCTTCTTCTCCCAGCCTCCTCCTTTTTTTCCATGTTGGCTTCAGTAATCTCCAAACAAGACTCCTCTCTCTTGTCTTTCAGCTTACACTCATTCAGCCTTTTACATTCTCAGTTTTTTTCCAGAGTCTGAACTCTACCAACCTAACTAGAAGGGAAAAGACTGATACATCGATAACACATTCTGATTAATAATCTAGGACATGTTACTCAATTAAGCTACAATGCCATTTTGGACTAGGTGATTGTTTGTGGTAGGCAGTTATCCTGGGCACTGTAGGTTGCTCAGCCGACTCCCTGGCTTATGCCAGCACAACCGCACCCTATGTGTAACGACCAGAAACATCACCAGATATTGTCAAATGTCTCTTATGGAGGGAGAACAAAATCCCCCCACATCCGTGTTGAGAACCGCTGAGCTGGGAGCAAAAGGATTGTTTGTGTGTTCTGTGTAAAGGCAGGTATGCAAGAAATAAAGCAATATCCTCTTTAAATCAATTTTTAATGTTTAATTTAAAAATTTTTAAATTGTCATATAAAACACATATAATTCATATCTTAACCACTTTTTAGTGTACAGATCAGTAGTATTATGTTCATATTGCTGTGTAACAAATCTCTAGAACGTTTTCATCTTGCAAAACTGAAACTGTATACCCCTTGGACAACAACTACTGCTCTCCTTCCTGCTCCTAGTCCCTGGTAACCACCATTCTAATTTCTGTTCCATATTCGTTCTATGTCTACTTTGGATACCTCATGTGAGAGCGATACAGATCCTGGATGATGACCAGGGTCCTTGGTCTTGCGCTAATTGGATAAATGATATGGAGACATTCGCAGTGGTTTTAATGAGTGAATAATTTAATAGGCAAGAAAAAAGAAAACAGCTTTCTCATGCAGAGACAGAGGGAGGGTGGCTCTGAACAAACAGAAACCCTGTGTGTGGCTGAAAAGTAGTTGGTTTTTGCATAGGACCCAGGGGATTTGTTTGACCAGGGGTGTCATTCATGTAGCCCATGAAAAACATGGGTCTTTCACCTTAGCATGCAAATGTGGGCCACCATGATGTCCTGAACACACACGTGTGAGTTATCCGGAGGTGGCCACCACACTGAACACTGGCACATGTGGTGACAAGGAGAAAAGGGTGGGAATTGCCATGTTGGCCATCTTAGGTGGACTTAGTTTCTAATCTCCAACATTTGGATATCAAAGCTTGCTGGCCTGGCTAAGTTGCCTTTTCTGTTAGAAAAGAAATAGTTCCAAGGATTGCTTCTTATTACAGGAAAATTTCCACTGAGAACCTATGCCTTTTCTAGCTGCCTACAAATTATTTATTAATAACTTCTTTATTAAGAGGAATCATACAGTATTTGTCTTTTTGTGATGGCTTATTTTCCTTAGCATGAGACTGAAACAACCTTTGCAAAATTATGACTGAGACAGTGAAAGAGATCTAACTTAACTGACTCCATCTTGCTTCTCACCTCCAACCTGTCCTTGTTCATTCCTGGGCATAGACTGAACTAACTTTGAGAGAAATTTAGTTTATAGTTTAATCAAAGATGGTAACAGCCCTTTCCCAAAGCAGACCTTCTTCTTGCCTGGGGACTTGGTTGCCTTTGTAGGACTAACATTAGCCACAAGATTAGAAATTATGGTTTAGGAGCCATGCAGCTGAAGGCTACAAGATTCTGACCCTCCCTAAACTGCTCCTAAGATCAGGGCTTGCAATATTTTGCAGACCCTTCACTTGACGGATCAGCTGGGACCACCCAGATCAATAAACTGGCTCATCTGATCTTGTCGCCCCCACCCAGGAACTGACTCAGTGCAAGAAGATAGCTCTGACTCCCTATAATTTTATCTCTGACCAGTCAGCACTCCTGGCTCACTGGCTTCCTCTCACCCACCAAGTTATCCTTAAAAACTCTGCTCCCCAAATGCTCCAGGAGACTGATTTGAGTAGTAATAAAATTCCAGTCTCGGATGCAGCTGGCTCTGCGTGAATTACTCTTTCTCTGTTGCAATTCCCCTGTCTTGATAAAGCAGCTTTGTCTAGGCACTGGGAAAGGTGAACCCCTTAGGCTGTCACAGGATGCCCAAGTTTCATCCATGTTGTAGCATATGGTAGGATTTCCTCTTCTGTAAGGCTGGTTCATGTTTCATTGTAGGTCTATACCACATTTCCTTTATTCATCCATTGATGCACTTTTCGGTTGCTTCCACCTCTTGACTATTATGAATAATGCTGCAATAAATATGGTTGTTTAAATATCTTTACAAAATCATGTAGCTCATAGATATTTATTTCTTTAAAGTTAGTTTCTGGAGATGCATTGTGTTCCTCTTTTTGTAATGCTCATGATTAGTTTTGTTGGTTTTGGTGTTTTAATTAGTAGAACCACCTGGCATGTATTATGTATTTTCGTGTGTGTTTGACTTCTCTTCAGTATTATTGTATTATGTTGCTGGGTATCACACAACCAAAAAACTCAGGGATTAAGTTAAATCTGTATTATTCCTCTTAAGTGTGTAGGTCAGGGAGGTTTCAGTATGGTAAAAAGAGGCTAAGAATAAGGAAAAAAATAAAGTTTAGGGACTATGCTAACTTTTCATTTTCACTTTTAACTCAAAACTAACATTGAATGTGTTAAACTGCCTCCTAAAGGGTAACTTTAGAATGAAACTAGACCATCAGCTTCAAGAAGTCACAGACAGCCCAGTTAGTTTATTCTATACTCCCAGTAGTGCCCGGAATGTAGTAGATGTCAGCTAAAACACCCTCTGTCTGTTTTCACTAGAAAACAGAGCCTGAGACAGGGATTGAATGCCAATGTTTTAGTTGGAAGGGCACATACAGTGCATAAATCATAAGTGTACAGCTCAATGAATTATCAAAAAGTGAAGACATGTGTGTTCCTATCTTCCAATTAAAAATTAGAAAATAGCTAGAAGGTATAAAGCCCTTTTGCTCCCTTCCAGCCACCATACCCCAAGAGTAACCACCATCTCAACCTCTAATACCTGTGATTAGTTTTGTTGGCTTTGGTCTATTAATGAAATCATATGGCATGCATTTTTTGTAAGTTTGACTTCTCTTCAGTGTTATTGTGTTATATTGCTGGGTAACACACAATCAAAACACTCAGGGATTAAATTAAATCTGTATTTTTCCTCTCAAGTTTGTAATTCAGTGAAGTTTCAGTATGATGAAAAGAGGCTAATGATAAGAAAAAATTAAAGTTTAGAAGCTATGCCAAGTTTTCGTTTTCACTTTTAACTGAGAACTCACATTGAATGTGCTAAAACTGCCTCCTAAAGGATAACTGTAGAATGAAACTGCAGTGTCAGCTCCGTGAGGTCATAGACAGCTCAGTTAGTTCACTCTATATTCCCAGTAGTGCCCTGGTTCTCTGAAGGATAAGTGCCCCTATTCTTGACCCTCCCAGCAGTGCCTGGAATGTAGTAGATGCTCAATAAATATTTGTTGAATGAAGATATTGTGAGATAGAGGTAATTTACAGGGATACTTAAGAGCTCTGTCTTCATCCTGAGGATGCCTGAATGTATAGATTTTGACCCTTTATCAAGCTAAGAACATTGGAATTTATAGTGTGAAGTTTAGAATCATTTAAACTCTCTTGGTAAGCCCCAAGTTCAGTTTCTTTGCTAACAATTTGCAACTAGCCTAATGGGTCTGACAAGCCTGTGTTGACTCCTTACTATTCAATGGGATACAGAGAGTTTCCTGCAAAGACCTGGGCAGTTCAAGTCAGAAACTGGCCTGGTTCATATGTCTGGTCAGGCCTGTGGGGAGCTTATCCTGTGAAATGTCTCCAGTGCTTGCCTACTCTCTCTTGCTGCATTGTACCGTCTGCCTTTCAGTAAAAGCCTTATGTAAGTACATTCTGTGTTGTTTGTTGAGTCCTTTCAAATATCTGCCTGTGGAAAGTAATACACTCTGAGTTGGGCAATACAACTGGAAATAGAGAATATATCATATTTACAAACAAAGATTTTGAATGGGTTTTCTTCTTTAATCGAATGTCTTTTAGATAGAAAAACAAAAAGTAAAATACAAACTGTTCATTTTTTAGGTCAGCTAGAACAAATATATGCATATGATATATTTCTAAGCAAAACTTGTAGAATTTGCAGGCTAATTTCTAGTTCCAAAATAAATTCAATCAAAATATTGAAACAATGTAACCAAATACTAAATAACTAAATTTTCTAATACAAATTCTGGGAAAGATAATCTTTGCCAACAAAAAAATAAGGACTCTTATCTTACATGCTGATGCTGCCAGAGTTTTATAATGTAAGAAAAAAAGTATATGCATATATGGATATGAAATATATATATAAATTTGTACCTAATATACAAGTTCTTTATACACTTAAATACATTTTCAGATAATATACATTTGTATGTAATATTAAAATTATATATTTAAATATATTTTCAAAAATATACAAATTTATATATATGCCATACATATGTGTATTTGTGTATATACATATGCATATATGTCATTTAGGCCATTTAGTGACCCTGTTATGGGCACAGTTTCTGTGGCTTCAGAGTTGGAGGTAAAATGGGAATACTTTCATTATTCTCTAAACATGGAAGAGAACACTAAGCAGAAAAAAAACAACTTAAGATAAAAATTCAAGCCGGAAGCGGTGGCTCATGCCTGTAATCTCAGCACTTTGGGAGGCTGAGGCAGGTGGATCATGAGGACAAGAGATTGAGACCATCCTGACCAACAACATGTTGAAACCCCATCTCTGCTAAAAAATACAAAAATTACTGGGCGTGGTGGCATGCACCTGTAGTCCCAGCTACTCAGGAGGCTGAAACAGGAGAATCATTTCAACCTGGGAGGTGGAGGTTGCAGTGAGCTGAGATCATACCACTGCACTCCAACCTGGGGACAGAGCAAGACTCTGTCTCAAAAAAAAAAAATCAATTAATGAAAGCAATTGACAAGAGTCGAAGCACTTTGCTGCTGGTGTAAGGGGAAAAGGACCACCCTATATGATAGCTGGCTTATAAAGCACTGTGAGGTTCCTGAGCTCCACCCAGACTGTGGCTCTCCTTATTTTGATGTCTAACCCCTCCCGGCCAAGCTGAAAGCATGCATTCAAGAGACGGGAGCAAGTTACAGGGTTTATCTGGTTAAGCTGTACCTGGAGTCTGAGAAAAAGTAGAGCAAGCTGTCTTGACCTTTTACTGAAAAAAAAAAAAAAAAAAAAAAAATACCACCCTTTGCTGAAATTGATGATAAAAAGATCCAGAAGGGGAACCACAAAGAAACTTCTGAATTGCTTCCTCTGTTGGAAAGAGTGTACTTACTGAAGATGATTTTTTTTAAATCTGGTATTAGCAGCCCCACACAATTACTCAAAAGTACTTAAGTTCCTGGGAATCATATGAGCAGTAGCAATCTCAACAAACCTTAGTCAGCAAGAAAAAAACAAATTGCTGATCCTGAAGAAATTCGAACAGGAAAGCAAATGCATCATTAGTTTTGTTCAAACCGTATCTCAAATTTAGTTGGTTTTTTTTTTTTTTCTATCCACCAGGCCTTAGAAAGGAAGTTGCTTTACACATTTTTTCAGTGTTTTTCTACAGTAAACTCAAAATTCAAACTGAGAAACATATTTTAATTAATTCAAAGATTCAAATATTTTCCCCAGAATTTGTATAGCTTATGTTTCCTCTATTTATGCTGTGTGAAAACAAAGCTTTCCATTATATTAAAACTGTCTGAATATTGCTATATAACACACTAGAAAATATCACAAATTAATTTAAATATAAAATAACTGCAATATGCTAGTGTCTTTTAATAGTTGCTTCTTATGAAACCCAAATAAGGTGACTAAGGTATCAGCATATGAAAATGATAATATTTCAATTTCCTGCTTGACTATTTTAAATTATGTGTTGATTAGATTAAGTTGCATATGTTGATATGCTTAAATCAATTTTAATATAAAAATGAAATTAAAATGCTAGTGTCTGTATTCATGAACTTTTTTTCTTTTTTTGAGATGGAGTCTCACTCTGTGGCCCAGGCTGGAATGCAGTGGCATGATCGTGGCTCACTGCAAACTCTGCCTCCCACGTTCAAGTGATTCTCCTTCTTCAGCCTCCCAAGTAGCTGGGATTACAGGCATGCACAATTAATTTTTGTATTTTTAGTAGAGGCAAAGTTTCACCATGTTGGCCAGGCTGATCTTGAATTCCTGATGTCAAGTGATCCACCACCCTCGGCCTCCCATAGTGCTGGGATTACAGGCATGAGCCACCACACCTGGCCTGTGAGCATCTTTTTTTTTTTTTTTTTTTTTTTGAGACAGAGTTTCGCTCTTGTTACCCAGGCTGGAGTGCAATGGCGCGATCTCGGCTCACCGCAACCTCCGCCTCCTGGGTTCAAGCAATTCTCCTGCCTCAGCCTCACGAGTAGCTGGGACTACAGGTGCACGCCACCACGCCCAGCTAATTTTTGTATTTTTAGTAGAGACGGGGTTTCACCATGTTGACCAGGATGGTCTCGATCTCTTGACCTCGTGATCCACCCGCCTCGGCCTCCCAAAGTGCTGGGATTACAGGCGTGAGCCACCGTGCCCGGCCTCTGTGAGCATCTTTTTAAAGCTGAAACTCAACTCTTCCAATTAGGATAACACCAGACTTAATCTTCTACTCTGTTCAGTTAGAAAACTGGGTTGGCCACAGTGGCTAATGCCTCTAATCCCAGCATTTGGGAGGCTGAAGTTGGAGAATCTCTTGAGCCCAGTAATTTGAGGCTATAGTGAGCTATGATTGCACCACTGCACTCAAACCTGGGTGTCAGAGTTAGACCTTGTCTCAAAAATATTTTTTATGTCACAAATAAAGCTGGAAAAAAATAAGTACAACTGCTTCCTGACATTGAGCAACAGTTACTGCAGGACTTTAAACATTAAAAAATGAAAACAAATGTGAATATAATAATTGCTCTGGTTTACTGCATAAGAAAACTTTCCAGACGATGGTCAAGGAGAGGGATCCATTCTGATATTGCCAAATTCAGAAGACAAAAACCAGAATTTTAGGGCACTGAGATGCTATAATTAGAGAGAAGAGAACCATAAAGGGGATAGCTATGCAGAGACAGAGGTCCAGAAATTTGTAAGGAAGTATCCTAAATTTGTTGTCTAACACTAAGCTGTGCATTTATAAACCTATGCATGTAATAAAAGTTTAAAATACAGCCAAAGACTAGCCAGGTAGTTGTAAGCTATATGATTACCAGGGCTCACACAGGGCTGAGAGACATTCAAGTTCCAGTCAGCTAGAATGCAGGGACTTCCATGAACACTTTGGAGAGAGACCTCCAGAAAGATAATTCTTTAATAATAAGTCAATTATTATTAAAGCATATGCCCAACTAGTAACAACTATAAACCTTCTGATATCATTTGGCTCTGTGTCCCCACTCAAGT
This sequence comes from Alouatta palliata, assembly GCA_004027835.1. NCBI lineage: Eukaryota > Metazoa > Chordata > Mammalia > Primates > Atelidae > Alouatta > Alouatta palliata. Next base: position 88,455 of record PVKV010002411.1, read on the forward strand.
CTCATGTGGAATTGTAATCCCTAATGTTGGGGACAGACCTGGTGGGAAGTGATTGGATCATGGGGGCGGACTTTCCCTTTGCTATTCACATAATAGTGACTTCTCATGAGATCTGGTTGTTTAAAAGTGTGTAGAACTTCCCCTCCTTCACTCTGTCTTCCTCAAGCTTCCACTACATGCTGGCTTCCCAAGACATGCTGGCTTCCCCTTCACCTTCCGCCATGATTGTAAGTTTCCTGAGGCCTCCCCTGTCATGCCTCTTGTAGAACCTGTAGAACTGTCAATCAATTAAACCTCTTTTCTTTATAAACTACGCAGCATCAGGTAGTTCTTTATAGCAATATGAAAAGGGACTAATACATCCTCCCTATCATTGCCTTTTTAAAAGTCTCAAAAAAATCCAATTAGTCTTCAAATTTAAGCTCCTACAAGAAATAAAGTAATATCTTGTGAAAAAAGAAAAATTTGAGCACTCAATCAAATAAAACTCGTAATATCCAGCATCTAGTCTACATTATTATACATGCCAAGAAGCAGGAAAATCACAATAAAAAATAGCCAGGAGAAAAATTAATTAATAAAAACAGACCTGTAAATTTCGTAGATGACAACAAAAAAGAAGGCTTTAGAATATATATTATAAACATGCATAAGGATTTCAAGAAATACATGGATGCAAAGAGTATAAAAATGAAAAATATTAAATATTAAATATATTTAAAAAGGAAAAGCAAATAGCTAAAGAATAGGAACAATTACAGAAAAAGAAAATGGGGAAAACCATGTGCTTTAATTAATAAGAAACTCAACTGAAATGGTTTAGACCATAAATATTTATTCTTTTTTTTTATTTTTTTAAATTTTTTTTAAAAAAAAGGCTAGTCAAGTGAAGCAGTGGGAGTGGAGAAGGAACAAAGAAATCTGTAACTGGTTGTGATCAATTAGTTGTAAACAGCACTGCACTTGGTCCAGCCAGACCATAAATATTTATTAAAAATCAGAGTTGAAACAAGTTTCAGGACCTAGCTTCTCATGGAATCAAGGATTCATTTTATTTCCATTTATTGTTATTTCTGCTTATTTGACTTTCTCTTAAACCTACTTCCTTTATAGACCATACACATATGCCAGTAATAAAGCAGGCTACATGTATTCTTACTGATGTCCAATAAGAAATATAGAACATCTACATTAAAATAAATGCAGTAGTATTAAGTTCTATTTGGTGGTTCTTGCTAGATTACCTTCCAACCTTCAACCAAGAAGACAGAATGTCTTAATTGACTTTTTCCACACATTGTCCATCTCTGGAGCTGGGCAGGCTGGCATTGTTAGGAGAAAGGCCTCCCATTCCCATGAAAAGCATGCATGGAGAAAGGGTGGCTACTACAATAGATATGTGAGTGTAGGGGAGAATGAGATATATAGAAATACTATATACTGAGTTGTAAAATAGGAATGTCTATGAAAATCCAATAATTTTTATCTTACCATAATGAAAATACTACTTCCTCAAAAAAAAACTTTCCTGTTTACACTCTGATGACTCATCTCTCACCACTACTACCAGCAACCACTCTCTAGCACATTAATTCTTCCAGTTAGCTTCTAACAACATATAATGTTAGAAATGTGTTAATCTATGTCCTATCCCATAAAAGTTTAACCTACAAGAGAGGAAGGATATTATCTCTCTTACTCACCACTATTATCTTGTATATATAAGATATTATCTGCTGAGCACTATTTTCTTATATGCTTAAAACAATATCTGCCTCATTATAGATATTTTATAAATATATGCTGAATAAAATGATAAATTGATATATATAATACATATCTATGTACATATATACATTTATTTGTATTAAAACTTTTGAGGCTCCATATGTACCGATCAGAGTACTGGCATTTCTACCTTTGTTATACCAAGTAATTCTCACAGGTCTATGGGCCAGACAATATTACTACTACTTTCCTGAAAAGAAATATGAAGCACAGAGAAATTCTGTGGCATGTTCATAGCTACATAGGGAGTAAACAACAAAGATGGGACAGCAAGATGAAAACCCTGGGTAGTCTGATTAGAAAGCCCACATTATTTACCAACATACTGTATTTTTGACAGCAACACTTAGTATATTTCCATCCTATTGCACCAGAAAAGGAAGTAGGTAGCACATGAAAGTATTGCTTTTAATCGTATTTGTTTTTGCTCTGCAATGAAAACAAATATATTTAAAAATACTGTATGTTGCACATTTCCATATATGGCACAGTACACAAATTTGGTTAAGATATAAGTCTGCCCAGTAGAAGGTGGGAGAAGGGAAAGGAAGAAGAAGAAATAGAAAATATAAGATGAATCTGATCCTGAATATGATTTTTACTCCATCTATGCTTTTACTCAAATGATAGCTTGTGCAGATGCAAGGACAGACGGTGCTATTTCAAGGTGCTGTCTATGGGGAGAGGAAGAGAAGGCCAAGCATCTCTACTTCCTGAAGGAAAAAGCACTTTGGTCCCCATAGGTGGGCAAAAAAAGAAGTTAAATAAATGAGAGGAATATTATACAGGGGAGCAGAAGTATGTGTTTTGCATGGAGGCCTCGTTTTAGCAATACCTTTTTTACTCTTCTGCTTCCAAATCTTATTTGCCAATGTAATGCCTTTATAGAAAGTTCTTATAATGAATGAAAAACTTTTAAGTGCTGTTGCCTCATTAAATGCATTATTTATTTATTTAACTTCTGGTACTCTGATAAAGAGCCAGTGAAATGAGTTGTTGAGTTCCAGGGGAAAAAATGAGAACATAATTTTGAATTTATCATCTCTCTCTATACACACACACAGTTTATAATTGGATTACATATAATAATGATATCTATATGTCTGTCAGTATCAGAGTTGGATTCTGGTATTTTCTCATGTGGGGTTCTTGTGTTACAGTCAGCATAGATTTTCTGCAGCGTTTTTCTCTTGCTCTTTTGGTGGCATCAAACCTCATCAAGTGGAGCAGGAGATGCTGTTCCTGCCACGTGAGAATTTGGTGGCAGAATTAACACAACCTGTGAAATCAATCAGAATGCCATAGGTGAGTCACCCAAATAACCTCAGAGTGCCCCTTTCCTGCCCACATAAAGTCATCACTGTTAGAGTTTACTCTTTTCTTGTCTGATTCATTCTCAAGATCAAGCATGTGGGGCTTCTCAGTCATTCTCTAGATCAGGCCAGATTTAGGGCACAACATTAAGTGATAGCTCTTGACCCGAGTTGCTGATGACCACTTTCCCGGTCTTGCAAGTGGATCAATCTTACATGTGGACGGTGGTGCCCAATATGTTGAGTAAACCAAGGTGTCGTGAAAAATATGGGGCTCTTCTTTCAAACCAGGTTATTCACGCTGATGTCATCAACATACCCAAATCATGATTTGCTGGTTATGAATAAAGCATTTGCAAAAACCACACTCGCCCAGAATAGCAGGGATCATCACAAAACTAAGAAAAGTTCTGGTTATTCTTCCACAAACTCAGTTTGACGTAGTGTTGGCAGAAGAACGAGGAAGAGATAGAGAGCTAGTCATCATATGCCCCAAACCACTGCTTTTCTGAATTCGCACCAGGAGATCAGGAAACAACATTCCCCAGCTCCTATGCTAAGAGCTGAAGGGAATACAGGCTTAAATATTATGACATGAAAGTTACTAAGGAGTTTGCCTCCACGTCCAAGTATTTTACTCAATGAAAACAAAAACCTTTACTCAATGAAATTACAAAATTATTGGTAATTGCTGAGAATCTCTCAATCTTGGGTTTTGCAATGCAAAACCCCACTACCAGAGTTAATGTGCTCTAGTCAGTTCCTCTTCTGTGAGGAAGAAAGTGGGATGTGGTGTTGCCTGGGAATCTCAAAAGAAGGCAGAGAGGTACAAAATGATGGAGAAGGTCAACAGAAGAACCATCTCATCACACTGTGATTATTTTATTATTTGGCTGTCGGTTTTGTCTGCCTGTGGGACTTTGGGTAATGAAGCTAACGGGAAGCTGTTGGGGTTTTAGTATCCATTTCCTCATTCTTAAACCCTGAACCCTTGAAGGATATCCCTCCCTGTTCTTCCTAGAGCCTCTTTCTTGGTCTCTTCTCTCCTTCCATTTCCCACTTTCCTCTCTGTGTGTGACATTCTTTGGGTTTAGCTGCCGGGAGCATCTAACACAGGTCTTGGGGTAAGAGAGTGAGCACAGACTGATAGAGAAGTCTGAGATCCTGACATTTCTTCAGTATTCCAGGAAAAGTTGTAATAGGATAATGGAATAAAATAAAATACTTTTTGGGGACCTTTTCATTGTGAATTATTCTTGTATCTGGATTCAGAGGTTATGTCCTTTAAGGGAGAAAGGAAGGGGAAAAGAGCTCTTATGTAGCTATTGTGGTAGGCAGAGTTCTAAGGTGATACTTACTGACCCCTGATGATTCCCTCTCCTCCAGTGTGAATGGAACCTGTGTATAAGATGGGATACAAGTCCTGTGTGTAGGTACTGACTACCTGACTTTCAGTTTATCAAAGAAGGGATTATTCCGAATAGACCTCACCTGTTCATGTGAACCCTTTATGAAAGGATTAAAGCATTAGCAACTGAATTTCCTGCTGGTCTCAAAGAAAATGTACATTGTCCTGAGTTCTCCAACTGAGAGGAAATGAATTCCGCCACATTAGCATGAAAAAGAATCAGAAGCTTCAGACAAGGTCACGGCCCCAGCCAACCTCCTGACGTCAGCTTTGTAAGATCCTGAGTCAAGGACTCACTTCAGCTGGGCCCAGACTCTTGACCCATGAAAACTGAGAGATAAATAATGTGTTCTGTGTTAAGACTCTAAGTTTGTGTAATTGATTATGCAGCAATAGAAAACTAATACAGGCATCTTCAAATGAAGGCCAATACTCACCCCACCGGGGTTACAACACATCACTTTACATCCAAAGGCAGAGAGGGACACAGCAATGCAGAATTCCAGCACACTTAAGAGGAGCACCAAGGCATCCATACCCTAGGAGAAAACTCATACCAAAGAAATGTGAGAAATGGAGATGACAAGTGAAAACATTTACCAGTAACCACAATGTCACAAGAGGAAAAGCACTGGCCGGGAGTCAGGAAACCTGCCTCCCAATTGCAGCCATACCCTTGACCAATTGTTGATCTGCTGAAGTAACTTCTCACTTTTTTCACTGACAAAATAATCACAGACATTTATTCCCTAGTTCAGTACTTCCCAGTGCTATTGTGCCTAAGAAAGAAGAAAGTGCTTTAAAAAGTCAGGAAGGCAATAAAAAGACAATTATCATCCTAGTCCTACCGAGTACTAGAAGTTCATATCATTGACAAAATATTATGATTCCATATCTTAGTGCTTGTAAGCAGAGTGATGGTCCCCCAGGGAGGTCTGCTAATCCTAATCTAATCTCAGGTTCTGGGGATTAGAATGCAGACCTCCCTGGGGGACCATTGTTCTTTTTGCATAGCAAAAAGTGTTAAATTTGCAGATGAAATTAAGGTTGCTTATTAGCTGAGATAAGAGAATTTTCCTCGATTATTCAGGTGGATTCAAAATAATGACAGAATCCTTATAAGTGGAAGCAAGAGGCAGAATAGAGTTCAAGAGAGATTTGAAGATGCTGCATTGCTTGATTTGAAGGTAGAGGATGGGATGACAAACCAAGAAACGTAGGCAGCCTACAGAAGCCAGGAAAGGCAATAAAACTTATCTGAAAGCCTAAGCTTTCAGAAAGGAGTACAGCCTTGCCAACTCTCTGATTTTAGCCTAGTGAGACCCGTTTGGAACTTCTGACCTCCAGAAATATGAGATAACCAAACGGTCTTGTCTTGAGACACTAAATTCATAGTAATTTGTTATAGTAACAGTAAGAAGCTAACACAACAGTGAACACCAAGTAGGCCAGTCTTTATTCCATCTCCTGAGAACACTGACTTTAGGTCTAGTCCTCAGCCAAGAAAGACAGTCAAAATTTGGAGAACATTGGGCAGTACACTGATTTCTATTAATTTTACCCTGATTGACACAGGGATTATCTGGCTTAAATATTCTCTTTTTTGGCCGGGCGTGGCTCACACCTGTAATCCAAGCACTTTGGGAGGCTGAGGTGGGTTGATCGCGAGGTCAAGAAATTGAGACCATCCTGGCCAACATAGTGAAACCCTGTCTCTTCTAAAAATACAAAAATTAGCCGGGCATTTGGCATGCACCTATAGTCCCAGCTACTTGGGAGGCTGAGGCGGAAGAATCGCTTGAACCCGGGAGGCAGAGGTTGCAGTGAGCCGAGACTGTGCCACTGTGCTCCAGCCTGGCAACAGGAAGACTCCATCTCAAAATATATATATATATGTATATATATATATTCTTTCTTTTTCTCTCCATAGTTAGGGATAGTCCCTCTGTTGTGGAAGAGCCAGTAGACCAAGAGCCTGGGATATGAGTGATACAGACTTAAGACCTCGAGAATATTTGCATTCATTGCTTATTTATTTTCTGGTGCCTTCAACAGACGTAGTGGCCTCTCTGTTTCAAACACTGCTGTAGGCACAGAAGATAGAGTAGCAAACAAAACAGACAGTTCTCCTGTCTTCAAAGATTTAACATCTAGAAGGGTAGACTAGAAGATGGCAAGTTTCTATGAAGGCCAGATCATGTACATTTTAAGTTTTGCAGACTGTAAGGTCTCTCTCACACATATTCATACCTGCTGTTATCACACAAAAGCAGCACTACACAGTATGTAAACAGATGGGCTTCTTTATATTTCTTTTATATATATATATATATTTTTTTATTGCATTTTAGGTTTGGGGGTACATGTGAAGAACATGCAAGATTGTTGCATAGGTACACACATGGCAGTGGGATTTGCTGCCTTCCTCTCCATCACCTATATCTGGCATTTCTCCCCATGCTATCTCTCCCCAACTCCCCACTCCCGACTGTCCCTCCCCTATTTCCCCTTGACAGACCCCAGTGTGTGATGCTCCCCTCCCTGTGTCCATGTGTTCTCATTGTTCAATACCTGCCTATGAGTGAGAACATGTGGTGTTTGATTTTCTGTTCTTGTGTCAGTTTGCTGAGAATGATGGTTTCCAGGTTCATCCATGTTCCTACAAAGGACACGAACTCATCATTTTTGATGGCTGCATAATATTCCATGGTGTATATGTGCCACATTTTCCCTGCCCAGTCTAACATCAGTGGGCATTTGGGTTGGTTCCAGGTCTTTGCTATTGTAAACAGTGCTGCAATGAACATTCTTATGCATGTGTCTTTATAGTAGAATGATTTATAATCCTTTGGATATATACCCAGTAATGGGATTGCTGGGTCAAATGGAATTTCTATTTCTAGGTCCTTGAGGAATCGCCACACTGTCTTCCACAATGGTTGAACGAATTTACACTCCCACCAACAGTGTAAGAGTGTTCCTATTTCTCCACATCCCCTCCAGCATCTGTTGTCTCCAGATTTTTTAATGATTGCCATTCTAACTGGCGG
>PVKV010002411.1:96113-135055 GCA_004027835.1 Alouatta palliata
GATGAGCATTTTTTCATATGTTTGTTGGCTTCATGTATGTCTTCTTTTGTAAAGTGTCTGTTCATATCCTTTGCCCACTTTTGAATGGGCTTGTTTGTTTTTTTCTTGTAAATCTGTTTCAGTTCTTTGTAGATTCTGGATATCAGCCCTTTGTCAGATGGGTAAACTGCAAAAATTTTTTCCCATTCTGTTGGTTGCCAGTTCAGTCTAATGACTGTTTCTTTTGCTGTGCAGAAGCTGTGGAGTTTGATTAGGTCCCATTTGTCTATTTTGGCTTTTGTTGCCAATGCTTTTGGTGTTTTAGTCATGAAGTCCTTGCCTACGCCTATGTCCTGAATGGTGTTGCCTAGATTTTCTTCTAGAGTTTTTATGGTGTTAGGTCTTATGTTTAAGTCTTTAATCCATCTGGAGTTAATTTTGGTGTAAGGTGTCAGGAAGGGGTCCAGTTTCTGCTTTCTGCACATGGCTAGCCAGTTTTCCCAACACCATTTATTAAACAGGGACTAATTTCCACATTGCTTGTTTTTGTCAGGTTTGTCAAAGATTGGATGGTTGTAGATGTGTTGTATTGCCTCAGAGGCCTCCATTCTGTTCCATTGGTCTATATCTCTGTTTTGGTACCAGTACCATGCTGTTTTGATTGCTGTAGCTTTTCAGTATAGTTTGCAATCCAGTAGTGTGATGCCTCCAGCTTTGTTCTTTTTGCTTAGAATTGACTTGGCTATGTGGACTCTCTTTTGGTTCCAGATGAACAATTAAACTTTATTTATGAAACTTTATTTACAAAAGCAGGTACAGGGCTGGACCTTCAAAAAAAGTCATATGTCATGTAGAGTCTCTTGTTTAAAATTTTTTAAAATAATTTCAAGATAGTAACAGCAGAGCATTAGATCAAGCACAGGGTTCTTTCAACTGTGAAGACCTGAGTAACTGCACAGGTTCCATGCCCAGGAAATTAGCCCTATGAAGCTGGCCAATTCCAGATTTTGTCTCTATCATTGTGCCCTTAAAATCTACAAATGAAGAGATCTTCATAAGCTAAAAGTAAAGTTATTCTTCAGGATAATAGTAGCAAATAAAAGGGGAATTAGAAACAAGAAGTTGTAGAATCTAATCTTGCTTTTGCCAATTTCTGAGTGACCTTGAAAGAATTTGTAAAATTCTCTGAAGAAGATTTTTCTTATTTTGAGTGAATGGCAAGAAATAAAACTGCTTACTATAAAGAACTTGAGGAATCTCAAGGGAAGTGAATTAGTTTAGCAAAGACACCTCAAGGGGTTATTTTGGTGTGGCTATATAGCCCACAAAACTATGTAGAATTAGCTAGGAATGAAGTAAACAGAATGCAATTGATTCTGCCTCGTAAGTTAGGAACAATGTTGAGTTTCCATGTTTACACGAGGGAAGGACACAGTGAGGAACAGAACTAAGCAGCAAAATGAAAGGCTGAAAGTTCATATACAGGGCAAGTAACAGAAAATTTGCTGGTGTTGAAAATAACCAATAGGGTTTTCCTTCCTCCCTTTCTCCCTCTCTTTCTCCCTCCCTCCCTTCATCCCTTCCTTCCTCCCTTTCTCCCTCTCTCTCTCTCTTTCTCTCTTTCTTCCTTTTTGACAGAGTCTCTCTCTGTTGCCCAGGCTGAAGTGCAATGATGTGATCTCAGCTCACTGTAACCTCTGCCTCCCAGGTTCAAGCGATTCTCCTGCCTCAGCCTCCTGAGTAGCTGGGATTATAGGCGTGCACCACTATCTCCAGCTAATTTTTGTATTTTTAGTGGAGACGGGTTTCACCATGTTGACCAGGATGGTCTTGAACTCCTGACATCAGGAGGTCTGCCCGCCTTGGCCTCCCAAAGTGCTGGGATTACAGGCATGAGCCACCACACTTGGTGACACTTTTTATTAATAAAGATTTATTTGTGCATTTTAGTCTGCTGTGATGTGCTGCAAGAACTCTTCCTCCTCACACTTACCCAATGGCCTAAAATGCCAAGAAGTTTTACTACCTACAAAATATTCTGTGTAAGTGGCATTTTCAGAATAAAGCAATTAGGATAGCACTGAGATAAGAACAATTGGTACAAAAAAGTAGTAAAATTCAGAATGAAGGTTGAGAATTTTCCAGGAGCTAGATGTTGAGGATAAAAATGGTTAACCTTGCAAGAACACCCAAAGATATTGAAAAGGGTACTGAGTTACTCACCACTTGTAAAATACTGTTCAAGACAATTTTGCTTCATTATTGGAGAATAGAGACTGACATCTGGGCCCCATTTTTAGTAAGGATAATAGTACATACTGAATCAATGTTTTAACATTTAAATTGAAAAATTTATGTAAAATACCCAGCACAGTAACTATTAATAAGTAGGTGTTCCGTAACTGTAAGCTTTTTTCCCATTGTGCCTCATTATATATAGAAGAATAAAGACATAGATGAGACACGTACCTAACTCCTAAATAAAAGATAATTCTACTTCTCAATCACTCCAGCTTCCCAAAGTTATTCAGCACTTAGGGATTAATTATTGTCGTTGCCAGAGCCAGCACTCCCCAAACTTGCTCCTACGATGATATCCCACGAAAAGAGGCAGCACTAACCATCAAAATGGACATAGTCCCGTGACAGTCATTTGACTCGTCATAGTAGTAACAGTAAGGGTGATGGAATGAATAAATATCCAAGCTAAATGCGTTGATTAAGATCCCTGATGCAGCCAATACAGAGCTGGTGATATTCATTCCTAGACTACCTCGGACCTAGAAAGGAATGAAAATCAATTAAACAACCAACAGCATCCTCAGATATATCTCCATGAATCACTTTACACCCACCATTTATTTCTTACTGCTGTCTATCTTTATCTTGATTGTTTCAATAGTCTTCTAACATATCTCCTTAGAGTGGTTTCAACTCTAATCTCTTGCCAAAAAACAAATATGATCCCATTATTCCCCAGCTTAAATTCTTCAGATGATTCCTTTGGGTACATGAGATGACCTCCAGATCTCTTCAGCAGTGTTTCCAATGTCCTTCACACATTAGCGGGACCACCCTGTCTGTGTCCTTCCCTGCCATTCCTTGCTTCTGATGCCTGATTTCTTATCATTTTTCTAAATGCTGTTTGCTTGTCCTGCCTCTCTATCTTTTGTATATTATCTCTCTCAGCAGTGTATTGTTTTCTGTACATTCTCTTCTCACGGGTAAAGGTTAGGAGGCTTTCAATAAGAGCTAAAATTGCACAGCAAAGTGTGAGGAGCCTAGCGTGGCTACAGCTGGAGGAGACATGAGGCCAGATTTGGAAAACCCATATTTATCATGCTCCAGAGTTTGATATTTATCTTTTGAACAAAGAAAACTCAACTATGAACTTTAACTAGAAAAAACATTTATTGAGATAGGGGCTTTTGTATTTTATTGGCTTTATGAAAGGTATTTTGGCATGAGAGTTACATTTTAAATTTGCTTCTTCTTATGTAATAACCTTATTGTGAATTTATTTTATTGAAAACTCAAATACAGTTGGAATTACATTTTAATCAATCAGGCAGTAAATATTCCACACCAATTCTTGGTATCACTGTCATGGGCTGACTCTCATGCTGCAGGGTTTTGTTGAGTAGTCCCACTTGAGAGTTCCCAATAATTCTCTATATCTGAAAACAGATTCCCTCAGCAAGGGCAAGATTCCCTTCTTTGCCAAAATATCCAGTCTTATGTCAGTAATTATATTACTAGCCTGATTACAATTTTTGAAAGACAGATGCTAGTAGGTAAAAGGCACAATCACTTCTGATTTTTTACAAAGAAACAAAGCCTGTTTTACACCCTAGCAGAATACATTTTTTATTAATCTTTCCATTTTTTTGATACCAAAAAAAGAAAATATTACTCACCAGGCCTTTTGTAGTTCTAATTCCTGCTGCAACTGACAAGGATCCTGAAATAATAAACTAAGAATGATAGAAAAAATGAAGGTAAAAAACTTTAAACAAGTATTGGAACTCATAACTTACTTTGAAATTAGATAGCTGTGTTAAGTCAGACCAATATTCTTAGACAAAAATCACAAAAGTTTGCACATTAGTTTCTCTTTTCCCAGAAAGAACAGGGAAATTATACCAGATAAATCCATGGGAGAATATATCAAGCTTTTCAAATAATGCCTAACTGAAATGATATTAAAACTGTTTGAGGGCACTAAAAGATAAAGTTTCCAAACTCCTGATACAAAACAATTCTTACATGGTACCAAAAGTGATGATGATATTTAAATGAAAAGTACTCTAAAATTATTCTCATTTATAATTTTTTTAAGTCATAAGTAATATAGCAGCAAAAAAGTGTAAATTCGCAATTAGATGCTGACTAGAATACACTACTTCATTTAATTCCAACAGTAGGACAATTATTTTTTATTCAGCTAGAACAGCTAGTCAAGTTAGTTGGACTCTCTACCTTAAAATATTCAATTCTTTCTCATTTGCTTTTCAAATTTGATTTCAGATGATTCAAAAATTACATCTTAATATAAAAAATATTCAACTAACAAAAAACTCAATACATTTATTTAACTAACTTCTAAATACCCAGACATAGTGATGATTCATGTTATCTAAATCACTACTGGAATAAAAACACTAGAGGGAATCACCCATCACATGATATAAAATACATCATGAACATTTGGGATGCTCCTTCAACTCTACAAACATTTTTAATATTGAAATATTCTAATGTGTGCAATTAATGAATTTAAGAAAAATTACATGCTAATTGCTATTCATGTTTGCAGTGTTGCTAGGATAGGACATTTAATACAATTCAACATTATTAGTAACTTCAACATTACTGGTAAAATATAAAGAATTCTACTTTCTGTAATATGATAGAAATCTGTTTCAATCTAAAAGTCTTTACTGTGTACAATTATAAAAAAAAAAAGTAGGACCATTTCATTAAAGTCAAAATCAAGATAAAGATGAAGACTATTATATAATACTATTCTGGGTAAATTAACCAAAATCATTATATAAGAAAAATAGTTGAAACAAATGGTTAAAACTATTCTTATTAAAGTATGAACAATATATATTGCAAACATCCAAAAATGTGAACTAAAATGTACCATAAACTATTTTAAAAATTCAGTAAGTCATCTTGGAAAAACATTTTATACAGAAATTATTTATACATATTGTAAGTGTATATTTATGTTTGTGTATTTGAGAATAAGATTGAATAAGAGGACTTCATTTACCACAGGAAAAAATATGTATATAGTATTTCAGAGGAAAAAATGTAACAAGGAATGTGCAACATACAGGAATAGAACTGAAGAGTTCGAAAACAAGAGAAACTTGTGACTGGTTCTTGGTATTGGTACTTATACTGTATGAGGGAGAAAAAGGAGGCACTTTACAGATGAGATTTGGAAAGAAAGGTTGAAAGAATAATGGAAGGTGGCCACAGAAAAGGTTTCACTAATCAAGTAAAGGTTCATCTAATGCAAAGCCTACAAGAGTTTGCGTGATGTCTCAGTGGAAAAATGGCTCCTGCAGTTCCTGGTAATCTACTGAACATGTATGGAAGATTTGCACCACATAAGCTGGTTTTCAATGTAATCTTGGAAATGGAAATAAAAGCAGAAAACTAGGTGGTTAGATGCATGCAATTCTGAAAATACACTGACACTATTTGAACCTTCTTTTCTCTTCCAAATAGTTGTGATCTTAGGCAAGTTACTTAACCTCTCTTCATCCATAAAATCATGATAATGAACAATCAGAAGTTTGTGGTAATTGTTTAAAATGAAATTGTATATATAAAGCACTTAGTAGAGTGCCACATGATAGTAAGAGTTTAATAAGAGCTATTATTGGCATTAGTAATTTTGGATATATAAAGTGTTGAGCAACTTTCCTGAAGTATCTGTTCTTCCATTCTCGCACTTCTGATGCAAACAGGTGAAGGGGAGCAAAAACCAACCTCTATTATAAAACTCTAAAATATCTCATTCCCACTTTCAGAAATAAATGGAAACCCTGTAATGCTAAAATAGATTCCCTGATTCTAACATAAATCCAACTTATAAATTTTATTTTTCTCTCATCAGTAGATAAAATTTGATATTTTATTCTGAATTTTACTCTCAATTTGCATAAAAACTGTCTTGTGTTTTCTCTTGTGAGGTTTTAACATTTAAAGTCTAATTCCCATTTTACTTTAATAATAGTTTTAATTAATTTAATATTAATTTTAATAATTATAGTTATTTTATTGAACTTACAAAACAAACTGTATCAAATACATCTTCATTTTCTAAGGTAACAACTTCCTGAGTTTCAACAGTCAGTAGACTAGATGTTAAAAACTGCTTGTGTACCAGCCACATCTCCTCTTTTTCCTGGCTCATGGAACCATCATTTTGTTCAGTTTCTCATGAGCTAAAAGGTAGGGTAGACTCCTCCCAGCTACAGAGGTAAATCTTGATTAGTCCAAGCCAATAATGGCAAGTTCGTTATTTTTACTGATAGTTGATTTGGGAATATGTTTATAAAATATTTACCAAAAGTGGGATGTGTCAACCGTCTCCCCCTGATATGGTCTCCCAGCAGTCCTTTATGAAATCCTAGTGCCACTGAATGAAGCAGTCCTAGAAAGGACAAGCTACTATTGTTGTGAAATAATCAGTGCTTTCAATGTTTAAGCCATTCTGGTTTGGGTCTTTGGCAATGTGCTGCTGTAATATATCTAACTGACATATATAAATATTTAATCTGCCCAGCTTTAATATAATACTATATTATTATTACTACTTTAAATATGATAAAATTGAATAAAAAATGGTTAGACACCACTCTCAAATTTACGGAATTATAAGATACCGTTAGATTAGGATTCCAAGGATCAGGATATTGACAACTACTTTGTTATCTTCAATTATATCAAAATATACTCTACTTACCATCACTGACCCCCAAATTGTGTACCCAATATACACAGTAATAGGGTGATGTCCGTAACTGTTAAATGCAATACACATTATTGTTATTCCCATGCTAAGGTTCATCAGAGCAATCAGAATCTGCACAACCTAGAAATGATGAAGAAAGTAAAACCTGATTGTCCACCACAGTTATGGTCCTTCCACCACCCTCTCTCCAATCACTAAGCTATCCTTATTCTTCTTCATTTGATATAGTCATATGACCTTCTTAATATTCTCTTCACTCTTATTTCACATAAAGAAGCATGAATATTATCAATATTGCCTCTCAGGGTGTCTACCATACCAATAATTTCAATGTTAAACGAGTATGCCAGAACCAGCCCAGAGGTGCTTTTCTGATACCTATGGTGCTGCTTCTACCACAGCTCGCTCAGAGAAGTGGTCTAGGAATCAGAAAGCAATTATTGTGGCAAAGGGAAGTAACCTGAAGAAAGGAGAATATATACAGAGGAAGAAAAAAAGAAGAGCAAATATATTTTCTTAAGGTCTAGGGTATGAAGACATGAGAATGAGTACACAGGGAACTAAAAATAGCAGAGTAAGAGTACCATTATCCCATGGCATTCAAAAGCTTCAAAAACATTTAAACAACTTATCACAATTTGTGGGATGTAGTGAAAGCAATGCGTAGAGGAAAACTTACAGCACTAAATGAGTATATTAGAGAATAGTGATCTAAAATCAATCACCTGAGAGTCTACCTTAAGAAACTAGAAAGAGAACAGCAAATTAAACTCCAAGTAGGCAGAAGAAAAACTATAATAGAAATTAGAGCAGAAATCATGAAATCGAATGAATAGACAAAATCAACAAAATCCAAAGCAGTTTTTAAAAATATATGTATAAATAAAATAAAAAAGCCTCTAGCCAGGCTAAGAAAAAGAGAGAGGACACAAATTACTAATATAAATGAAAGAAGGAACTTCACTACAGTTCCCGTAGACATTAAAAGGATAATAAAATAATGCTATGAACAGTTCTATGCCCACAGTTCGATGGCCTTGATAAAATGGATAACTCCTTAAAGACAGTTTGTCAAAACTCACACAAGAAGAAATAGACACTCTGAATATGCCTATAATTATTAAATAAATTGAATCAATAATTAATAAATTTCCAAAACAGAAAGCATCAGACCTAGAAGGGCTCAGTGGTGAATTCTACCAAACACTTAAGAAGAAATTATACCAATTATTAACAGAAAATAGGAACAGAGGAAATACCCCCTAACTCATTCTATGGAGCTAACACTATCATCTACCAAAAACCACGAAAAAACATTGCAAGAAAAGAAAACTACAGATCAACATCTCTGGTGAACAAAGATATAAAAAATCATCTACGAATATTTGCAAATGAAATCTAACAATGTATTTAAAAAATTATGTACCATGACTACCTGGGATTTATCCCAGGTATGCAAAACTGACTAGACAGTCAAAAACTGATTAATGCAATTCATCACATCAACAGGCTAAAGAAGAAAAATCACATGATATTAACAGATGCAGAAAAAATATTGAACAAAATCTGATGCCTGTTTATTATAAAAACTCTTGAAAAACTATTAATAGAGGAGAACTTCTTCTCGTTGATAAAGAATATTTATTAAAAAGCTACAGCTAACTTCGTACTTAGTGGAGAATCCTGGAACTAACAAATAATTATATTAGGTTTGTAGGATACAAGGTTAATACACAAGAGTCAATTACTTTATTATGTACTTATAATCAATAAGTAAAATTTGAAATTAAAAACATAATGCCATTTAAATTAGCACCCCTAAAAGTGAAATATTTACGTATTGGTATTTGGTATTTGTTAGGTATAAATCTAAAAAAAAAATGTACAAAATCTGTAAGAAACTACTAGCTTTGATAAAATAAATTAAACAACTAAATAAAGGGAGAGATATTCCATGTCCATGGATAGGAAGACAAAATATTGTCAAGATGTCAGTTCTTCCCAACTTGATTAGTAGATTTAATGCAATCTCCATTAAAATCCATTAAAATCTCAGCAAGTTATTTTGTGTATATTGATAAACAGACTCAAAATTTATAGAAAAAGGGAAAAGACTTAGAATAGCAAACACAATATTGAAGAAGAATAAGGAGTTGTAGGACCAATACTACCCAACTTTAGGATATACTATAATAGTAATTAAGACTATGCGGTATTAGCAAAGAAATAGAGAAACAGATCAATGGAACAGAATAGAAAGCCTAGAGATAGTCACACAAATATAGTCAAGTGATCTTTGGTAGTGAACTAAGGTAATACAATAATACAATAAGAAAAAAAGGTAGTCTTTTTAAAAATAGTACTAGGCCAGGCGTGTTGGCGCATGCCTGTAATCCCAGCACTTTGGGAGGCGGGTGGATCACCTGAGGTCAGGAGTTCATGACCAGCCTAACTAACGTGGTGAAACCTGTCACTACTAAATAAAATAAAAAAAATAGCTTGGCATGGTAACACAGATAACTTGGCATGATGACACATACCTGTATTCTGAGCTACTTGGGAGGCTGAGGCAAAAGAATCACTTGTACCTGGGAGGTGGAGGTTGCAGTGAGCTGAGATCAGGCCATTGCTCTTTAGCCGCGGCAACAAGAATGAGACTTTCTCTCAAAAAAAAAAAAGTACTTAAAAAACTTGATATCCATAAGTAAAAATAAAATTTAGACACATACCTTATATCCTTCACAAAAATTAACTCAAAATGAATCACATACTCAAATGTTAAACTAAAACCTATAAAACTCCTGACAGGTAACATAGGCCAAACTCTAGATGATCTTGGGTTTGGTGATGAATTTGTCAATACAATACCAAAGGCACAACCCATGAATTACAGAATTAATCATCTTAATTTTCATAAAATTAAAAAATTCTACTCTGCAGAAGAGATCGTCAAGAGATGAAAAGACAAACCACAGCCTGGGAGAAGATATCAAAGGATCGTTATCCAAAATACACAACAAACTTAAAACTCACCAATAAGAACATAAACGTCCTCGTTTAAAACTGTGCCAAAGAATTTAAGAAAACAGTTTACAAAAGAAGATATAGAGATGGTAAAGAAATGCATGAAAAGATGCTCCACATCTTATGTCACAAGGGAAATGCAAATTAAAATGATGATGAGAGTCCACCAGCACCTGTTAAAACGATAAAAATCCAGAACATCGACACTACCAATTGCCGGAGATTACACAGAGCAGCAGGAACTGATTCACTGTTGGTTGAAATTCTTCAAAATGACAAAGTCACATGGAAGACAGCATGGCAGTTTCTTGCAAAACTAAACATACTCTTACCTACAATATAACAATCATACTTACCCAAATGAGCTGAAAACTTATGTCCACACATAATGTGCACATGGATATTTATAGCAACCTTACTCATAATTGCCAAAGTTTGAAAGCCATCAAGATGTCCTTCAGTAGGTGAATGCATAAACTGTGGTACATCTAGACAATGGAATATTATTCAGTACTAAAAATAAATGAGCTATAAGCCATAAGAAAACATGGAGGAAATTTAAATGCATGTTATTAGGTGACGAAACACAATCTAAAAAAAACACACCTATTGTACAATTCCAACTGTATGACTTTCTGGAAAAGGCAAACAAATATAAAGACAATAAAAGATTAGAGGTTGCCAGAGATTGATGGGAGGAAAGGATGAATAGGCAGAGCACAGAGAATGTTTAGGACAGTGAAACTACTTTGTATGATATTATAAAGGTAGATATATATATCACTATACCCTTGTTAAAACCCATAGAACACACAACACAGAGAATGAATCCCATTGTGATTTGTGTACTTTGAGGAATGATGTGTCAATGGAGGTTCATTAATTGGGACAAAGGTACCACTCTGGTGAGGAGATTGATAATTAAAAAGCTGTGCATGTGTGAGGGCAAGGGGCAGATGGGATTCACCTGTACTTTGCTCTCAATTTTTCTTTAAGCCTAAAATTGCTTAAAACATACAATATATTTTAAAATATTTATTCATACATTAAAAAATAAACCTAATATGTGGCAACGTAAGTAACATATTTTATGAAAAATAACTATATCCCCCCCAAAAATGAATAATATGACAAAAGGGTCCAAAATATCCACAATGACATTTTCCCAGTGGTTTGAAGATTGGGCTAGTGATAAAGCTATATTTAATATCCTTTCACCTGCCCTATTCTGTCACTTTTTTAATCCTTTATTTCTTTTAGGCATGTTCACCTGAGACTCCAGATAGAAATGCTCAGAAAATAGATTTTTTCATTCTCGGAGCAGTAGGCTAAGAAAAGGTGCCAGAAAGAAATAGTAGCGATATGTATCTCTTTCAGCTATCAGGAAGTCCTGTGAAGGGAGTGTCAGCTAGTAGTGCCTAGGTGGCCTTTTCTTTTGCTGCTCTTTTCATGCTGAGTTTAAATACAATTATCATGGATGACCCACAACCCTAGAATAGATTTGAAGCCAATATATTTCAAATATAACTCAATGGGAAGCATGTTGTGATAGAATACTATATAGTTTTTCAGATGAAGGGCCTGAAAAGTAAATACTGATGTTTCGAGGGCTGGCTGTTGTATTCTGAGGCTGGTAGGATAGCCTTTTGGCATTAGGTCTTATGAAATATGAGTTTACAACACCATTGGTCTTCTTCTAGATTTGCAAGTGACTTACCCCAAGGACTTTGGGTTCCCCCTTCAAAAACTTCTCTTGCAACCCTTTCCACAGATATGAATGTAAGACAGCCACATTTCCCAGCTGGGGCACACCAGGGCCAGCCCCTGGCATGGCCTGTTCCATTCCTTGCATGGTTGTCATGGCAGCAGAAAAGGTGCTACAATAAGAAAGAAATGTGATTTAGGATGAGGTCCTGGAAATGACAAAGGAAGGTCATGACACTTTGGGGCAGGTTCCTCCCTAAGGACAAAATCTGGTCTACATTCCCCTCCTACATCATAATAGCTGTTAGAGCCTGGGAAGTGGAATAGGCAACACATTAAGGGTGGGGGGAGAGAGGGAGAAGCTACATGTCATATGATATCAAGGTGTTAGAAAGTCCTGAAGAGAGGGACACGTTGACAGAAACATGTTGGACCTTTAAAATTAGAGAAATTTCTTTAAGTTCAAATTCCAAATCTGCTTGGATTTTATTTCTATCCCTCTTACTGCCTAGTCCCTTGATTATAGCCACTTCCCCATGGAGGATTACTTTTATAATAGTAATAAGCTACACAAAATCATCTGTCTTCCAATTTATTGTATAGTATTATATGGTCCTCCCTTTTCTAATCAGAGCACAATTAAATTCACAGGGCTGAAAATATTATTGAGG
This sequence comes from Alouatta palliata, assembly GCA_004027835.1. NCBI lineage: Eukaryota > Metazoa > Chordata > Mammalia > Primates > Atelidae > Alouatta > Alouatta palliata. The sequence goes on from PVKV010002411.1 coordinate 108,489, forward strand.
TGTTTCATGATGCACTTCCATAAATTCTTAGGGAAGTGAAGCTTGCTAATGTCCTTCAAGTAATAGTTAATTTTGATACCATTTATGCTCCATTGAAACTCTATAAAAGTCTCAAGTTTGGAAATGTCTGCCCTTTTATTGGTAACATAAATGAAAAAAAGTGTTATTGTACTTCAAATTTGCTATGTTGAGAAAAAATTAAGATTTATTTGAAAAAATTATCATCCTGTATTTGTTTTCTCTATATCAATGGAAATAAATTATTAGCTATCTAACTATAAAACTGATTAAAGTCAGAAGGAGGAGGGTGAATTTCAGAGAAAGATAGAAAAGTTAAAATGAGACAACAGATGCTGGAGAGGATGTGGAGAAAAAGGAACACTTTTACACTGTTGGTGGGAGTGTAAATTAGTTCAACCATTAGTGTGGTGATTCCTCAAGGATCTAGAAATAGAAATTCCATTTGACCCAGCAATCCCATTACTGGGTATATACCCAAAGGATTATCAATCGTTTTAGCATAAAGACACATGCACACGAATGTTCACTGTGGCGCTGTTTACAATAGCAAAGACCTGGAACCAACCCAAACGCCCATCAATGATAGACTGGACAAAAAAAATGTGGCATATATACACCATGGAATACTATGCAGCCATAAAAAATGACGAGTTCGCGTCCTTTGTAGAGACATGGATGAACCTAGAAACCATCATTCTCAGCAAACTGACACAAGAACAGAAAATCAAACACCGCATGTTTTCACTCATAGGTGGGTGATGAATAATGAGAACACTTGGGCACAGGGAAGGGAATAACACTCACAGGGCTAGGTGGAGGGGGGAGGGGATGGGAGAGGAGGGACAGTGTTGGGGGAAGATGGGGAGGAATAACACCGGGAGAAATGCCTGACATCGGCCACAGGGGCAGGGGAGGATGCAGGATGTGCACATGTACCCTAGAGCCCAAATGTAACAATAAAAAAAAGACAAATATAGTAAATAAAAAATGTAAATATGACTGAAGTAGTTAAGAAATTAAATATAAGAATGTAACCAAAAAGTTAATGTTATCACTTTTAGAAAAGTTCAGAAAACAACCTGGACAAACAGAATTAGAACTCCATTTTGTTATGAAAATAGGAAAAAACTAACATTTCTGTAAATCAGGTAAAATGAGTGTTAAAAACAAAGATTACATGAGGATAAATTTGGGGGAAAGTGTAGAGAGAGTATGAAAGAAACAGGACACCATGGCCAGAGATTTCAGAGTATACTTATCAAAGATGAGAGGCTCCCTGAGGAAAACAGCATAAATTATTGTTTATAATCCTGAGAATTAAATACGTAAGTTGATAACTATCACTTCCCTGGAAAAGTATAGTTCTGAGAATCATCAAAGTCAGCAGTAAACACTGAAAAGCCACATGTTTAGAAAGCAATCAGTCTCCGAATAAGTCTTAACATTGGCTTCTATAAAGAAGGAGTAGATATCCTTGATCTAACCCTCCAAGAAGTCCCACAGATTAGGAGCATCTGTGTGTAGAATGTGTAAAGAGTATGGATAACTCATAAAAATGAAATCACAAAAATGAAAAGTCAAAGACAGTGCATAGAATGAGAGGACATATTTGCAACATGGTCTCAAACGAATTTCAAATATAATGTTGACCAAAAAGCTTGGCCAATGTATTAAATAACAAGGAATAGCTGAAAATAGAGTTAGTCAACTGGGAGAAAAATTTTAAGAAATCACCAAGAGTTCTATAGAGAAACAAGAAAATGGTCATAATAGAAGAGAGTTAAAATAGTAGAAGTGTAGAATTAAAAGGTCTAGAACATGTCTGATTAGAATTCTAGAGAATGTCACCAAGATGGCCAACTAGGATTTACTAACCCTCATCACCATCAACACACACACACACACACACACACACACACACACCAAAAAATGAGTAAACTATATTCCAGCCAAAATAACTGAAGAAGAGCACCAGAAAACAGCAAAGGAGTAGCAGAAATCTTGTGGAGCACTGAAACCCAGGATGGCTGCATGAAGAAGGAGAGAAAGCATATTTATTCTACCACCCCTGCCCCCAATTAGGATGAGCTCTTGGTTCAGCAGGTCCTTCTTTCTGCAGGGAATAGGTAAGTGAGAGGACCCAGCAGCTCCCATCACCACCATGGACACCTGCAATCTTACTACTGGAGACAGAGTTTTCACAGGCTCTGAGCTCTGCTGACAGAACTACCTGAAGTCCATATGTCTTTCCTATCTCAGAGGAGGTGCTGACACTCTGCCCTGGCCTCCATGACCTGAGCTGCTACTGTGCTGCCCCTTCTTGGAACTGCATCACTGCTAGAGTGCATTCTGCTTCAGGAGTAGCCATTGCACCCCTCCATCTCTGAGGCTTACCCACCACTATAACATGCATACCTGGTAGCCATACCTGAGTCACACTGCTGCCATCTACTCTCTACCTTCTGAGGCCAGGCTGCCATGGAACTGCTCCATGCCTCCATCTTAGTCGCTGGTGCACCCTGGCCCTCCAAACTCAAGCTGATACTGTGTACCACTCTCTGGGGGCACATAACTTTGATTGAGCTATGTCACCCAAACATTCAGGTAAAATAGCTGCAGTGCCCCCACCTCCCTGGAACTAACTAGTCCCTTGGAGTCCAAGCTTCTGAGAAACCCTGACTCCCCAGGGGGTCATGTCTGCATTGCTTCAAGAAACCTGAGGACCAAGCCACAGACAGGCCTAGTCATTCCTCAGGCCTTGCTGCTGCTACATTCAGCCTTACAGAGCCTGGGATATTGCCAGGCCCTCCTATCCCAGGGTCTAGAGTTACCACTCTGTGGCACTCCATCCCCCAGGGTTGGAGTTGCTGCTCTGTCCAAGTGGCTCTGAAACCCGACTTTCAACTGTAATTTGTTCCCCAGAGCTCAAGCCTCCAAAGCAGCCCTCTTTCCCTGGAGCCATGCTGGTGTTGTACACTGACCCCAGAATCAGTAACTATTCCATCCCTGCCCTATGGGCTTGAGTTACTGAGGTATGCCTCAGAGTCACAGCCTCATCGTTGTGGGTAATCTGCATCCAGCCATGTCTCGGTGAGTGAACCTGTGCCACAGTAGTTTTGAAAGACCCTGAGCCTCCCAGCTCCACAGCCACTATAATACTTGTGCCTAAAAAGTATAAGCTGTTAACCTCGATGGCAACCGTGTGGTGTTCACTCTACAGGCTCACAGACTGCAAGAGTTATAGGGGCGTGGCTTTCCCCACCTACTTTCAAAGGTTGTCACAAATAGCTCTGGGAGTGGAGCCACTTTAAAGAGACTCTATCAGGGCAGTGCTGAGTGGGAATATGGGGTCAGAGCCAATACAGAGAGTCCCAGTTAGGGATATGCCTAGTGAAGCCATGGGAGTGAGGCTACCTTTGAGATTGAAGAACTGCAGGACCACTAGCACATAACTCCAACCTAACAGAGCTGAAGCACAGACTGAGTCCAGCAAAGATATGGGTGTAGGGCTATCTGAGGGACCCCAGTCAGTGTCCCCAGGATTTAGGACATGGAGTCAAAGGAAATTATTCTCCAGATTTAAAGCTTAATGCTGTTTTCTCAGCTGGGTTTTGGACTTACTTGAAACCAGTTAGGTCTTTTTCTTGCCTAGTTCTTTCTTTTGAACTGAGAGAGTCTATTCTGTACCTGTCCCACCATTATATTTTGAAAACAAATCACTTGTTTTGATTTCACAGTCTCACAGCTGGAAATATTTGCCTCCAGATAAATCATACCTCGAGTCTCATCCATATCTGCTTCTGATGAGACTCTAGACTTAGAATGTTAAGAGTTGTTGCTGAAATGGGTAAACATTTTGAGGCTATTGAGATAGAGTTATTGTATTTTGTATGTGAGAAGAACTTGAGTTTGGGAGGGTTGTGGATAAAATGCTATGGTTTCAATGTTCCCTCTAAAACTCATGTGAAAACTTAATTGCCATTGTAACAGTATTAAGAGGTGGGACCTTCAAGAGGTAATTACATCAGGAGACCTCTACCCGCATGAATGGATGAATGTCCTCATCATCGGACATGGTTAGTTGTCACAGGAGTGGACTCCTGATAAAATGATAAATTTGGTTACATCTCTCTCTCTGCTTTGTGCGCTCACTTCCACATTCCTTCGTGGGATTACCCTCACCGTGCATTGCCTTAGACTTCTCAGCCTCTAGAACTATAAGCCAAATAAAATTTTAAAATAAGTTGCCCAGTCTTCAATGGTCTTTTACAGTAGCAGAAAAAAATATATCAAAAATTTAGGGACTGCTTGTAGGGTTCTGAAATAATTTCCACATACTATTCCTGCACCACCTTACTTTTTTGAAAGAGAACTTTTGAGGAATACTGGATATCTTCTATTTAGATCTTCTAATGTTTGAAATAAAAATTACCTCTTCTCCCTTCTGGGACAGTTGGTAAATTGTCAATTTATGGGCTTTATTGTAATGACTTTAAGCCCAGAGGGGGACAATTCTCCCAAGTTTAACAAAATTTGAGAGTATGAATTAAACTTAAGACCAAAAATAAGGCCTGCTATTTTATTTTATCCCTTTGCTCCATATCTAAATTTTGTGTTCTGCTCAGGGGTTGCTAAAGTGTGCATGTAGGTCTGAATATATCTACTCAATAGCATATAAATGTAACCCGCCTCATAAACTCCATTATCATTGGAACAGAGACTGCAACAGGAAGAGGAGGGCCTCTTGCCCCATCTCTGCATAGTCTTGTATCTAACTTATTCCATGGTAGCAAAAAAAGAGGACAATCCTGACTCTTCTGACCAATCTTTGAGACAAACTGCAAAAAAGAGGAAGACAACATGGTATCGTGAATAACATGCTGTCACCAATTATATAGACCCCTCTCCTCTGCTTTTCCACTTATCCCAAGACCAGAGCAGGTTGAAGCAGGGGCATGCTAGAAATAAAGTCCTCTCCAGCATTTCACTGAGTGACAGGAAGTGTTAGAGGAAGTTTATGTTTTATACTTCAAGCCAAAAATGAGTAAGTGATAGTAGGAACATCAATAAAAGTATTTAATACGTACTTAGCATTTATTAAATAATATGCACTGGTTTAAATGTTTTATATGTGTTATTTCATCATTAAATTCCCCTAAGAGATATACTCTATGATCCACAGGACAGAATTACAGAAACACAAAAATAAGTAACTTGAGTAAAGAGTGGCAGAGCCAAAATTTAAATCCAGGTGATGGAATTCGAGAATTCCTTTGCTTAAGAGGATCCACTACACTAGTCTGGTGAATAGAAGATCTCTCCTGTTTGCATAAAAATTTGTACAGTGAATTTTCTTAGCAGTATTATCTATAATAGCCGAAAGGTGAAAACCACCCAACTTGGAATAAGTTAGATACGAGACTATGTAGAGGTGGGCCAAGAGGACCTCCTTTTCCTGTTTCAGTCTCTGTTCCAATGATAATGGAATTTGTGAGGTGGGTACATTTACATTCTATGGAGTAGGTGTATTTACACCTATATGTACACCTTAGCATCCCCTGGGCAGAATACAAAATTTAGATTTGGAGCAAATGGCTAAAATAAAATAGGAGTTCTTATTTCTGGTCTTACATTTAATCCACATCCTCAAATTTTGTTACACTTGGGGGAATTGTCCCTCTCCGGGCTTAACTTAAAATCATTATAATAAAGCCCATAAATTGACAATTTACCTACTTGTTCTAGAAGAGAGAAGAGGTAATTTTTATTTCAAAGCTTAGAAGACCTAAATAGAAGATATCCAGTCTTCCTCAAAATTTTTCTTTCAAAAAAGTAAGGTAGTGCAAGGAATAGTATGTGGAGATTATTTCAGAGCCCTACCAGTAGTCCCTAATCAAGAGTGGCAAGAGTTAAATGTAATAGGAACCCTAAGAGGCCTGTGGGACTGCAAATGTCCTTTTTTGGTGGAAGGCCCAGAAATTAACTTCATTGTCCATGTTAAAGATCTGGAAGCTTAAAGTTGGGCATTGTGGCTCACTTTGAGAGGCCAAGGTGGGAGGATCTCTGGAGCCCAGAAGTTCGAGATCAGACTGGGGAACATGGTGAAACCCCATCTTTACATAAAATACAAAAAGAACTGGGTGTGATGATGGGCGCCTGTAATCCCAGCTACTCAGGAGGCTGAGGTGGAGGCTGCAGTAAGCCATGATGGCACCTGTATACTCCAGCCTGGGCAACACAGTGAGACTCTGTTTCAAAATATCTGGTAGTTTGTCATTGATGCCTTCTATTGTCTACCTTCTATTCTCAATCAATTTCATTCTAATCCTACAGAACCATTTTTCAATGTATTTCTGTGTATTTCTCCCATCTTCTCAAGGCAAGCCATTTTCCTATTTTTGTCAGAAGTATTCATTACAGCCTCTGAACGTTCCCTGTGTCCATTTGTGGCTTTGGGTAGTCAATCCACCACTGACTGTGTAACCAAAGTGATCAAATACAAAAACAATTGTGTCACCCTGCCCTTTAAAAGCCTTCCTTTGCATTTCATCACCCTTAGCATAAAGTTAAAATTTTTAATGTTGATAAAAACTCTACTACTTCAGCACAAATCTATTGTCATAGACTTAGCTCAAATGTCTCTCCTTTTCATTTTTAAAATATATCTGACTTATTTAAGTTGTTCCAAAGAGGTAATTTTATTTCTATATTGAGACATTTGCATATATTGAACCCATTTGCAGGAATGTTCCACCCCTCCCTGTGGCTACCTTGTAAGAACAAAAAACAAACCCACCGCATCATCTAATTTTCTCACACACTAACATCATTGCATGGTCTCTGTCTTCTCTCAGACACTATTCTCCCCCTTCCCCACCATTGCCCACCTGTGGATTAATCAACCTATGATGGTAACTAAGGGTTTAAGCAATCTATGTTATTTCCTTTTTACACAGAAGTCAAAGTTATTTGGAAAGTGACTAAAGATGATTCTTCTTAGTCCATCTAAATGTGTACTTTATTCTTTAAAGGAACCTCTGTCTCAATCTCTTAGACACACCTTCAAACTGAGAATTTAGGAAATGTTTGGTCTGTCTTGTCAAATACACTGGTGGTTCTCCCTCTGTGTTTAGTGTTTCTCTGTTAAGACTGTAAGCTTCTGGAGGACAGAGCCATTATATCAAAATAAAACTTATAATGGACTCTTAAGCTTTTCTATGATTCTTTGGTGACACAGGTCAGGTTCTGGTCATTCAAGGCTGGTGCTTTGTCATTCTAAGAAACTCTGGCCATACACTCATATAACTGCTTCCTATTTTTACACCATAGAAATTCAAATCCATGTGTTAGTTATTTATGGTAGATAAAGTCCCCAAGGACAAAAACATGTGTTAACCATCCAGAGATTGACATCCCTTATTCAAAAAAATTTTTTTAACTGAGAATATTAGATACATATGAGGGACATTTCTTCTGGGTACGAGAAGAATCTAAACCTTGGTTTTGACACATCACCTACATGCATCAGGCTCTTGACAATTCCAGTGTCTTCCCCCCACACCCACTGGATAAAGAGATGGGGGACCTAGACCACCCTTCCCTCTTCTATTGGCTCCAATCTCCTTGTGGATCAGAAGCACCACCAGTCTCTTGTTTTCTTGTTTTTATGTCACCATTCCCCCTCATGGGTCACAATTGCAAAAAGAGAACATGAGGAGAGTGGAACAAATGGCCATCTTTTTTTTTTTATTATTTGGCAAAGTTATGAAATAGACTAGAAACTCAAAATGAGGCCTGAACCTGGATGGTTTTTGGGAGGATGATGGGGATGCAGAAATGCTGGCACAGAGAGGGAAAAAGCCTGGACTAGGAAACAAGAATTCTAGGTTTTTTGCTCCCAGTACTTTTTATTAACTTGTGTGATTCTGGGTCCTTATTTCCCTTTTCCAGGTTTCATTTACTTCATCTGGGGAAAGATTACAATGGCCATGACTACATACAAGCTTGTTTCTCATCCCAAGAATGCTAAAAGACTGCAAGGTGTTTTTCATTAGCAAATTTTCTCATGAGCAGCCTCAGTTTACTGCCTGGGTGCCCCAAGAATAGTGCCAAAGACCACTGGACAACTAGATAAAGCCACAGCCCAATGTACAAGGCTGCGGACCTTGCTGGTGCCCTGCTCAATGTACACCAAATTCTCCATGTGGTAGATATTTTCTTAAATCTTAAATTATAAAAATAACCAGTCAGGGACAGAATAAAGACCAGGGAAGAAGGACATTAACAGTAGATGAGGTAATTAATCAAAAGTTTAAAATACTGCTTTCTGTGTTTTGATATTCTGAGGACTTGGGGAACAAAAGTAACTAAAACAACCTCATCCAGCCTCCAACTTCAGTGTTTAGGACGCTTTTCTAACTCCCATCGACTGTAGCAAGTACTGTTTCTCATCCCCCCACCGAATGCACATTTAAAGGTGCACTCAACCCACCGCAATCCTGAATACCAGCTTGCATCATGGGAAGTGGCCTCATTATTTTCTCACTCCACTCCCAGAAATCCTAAACCCAGGAAATAAACCATCAGCCCGAAAGTCTAGGAAGGCAAGTCCCCGGACCTACCTTTCTTCAGGCCTGCAATATTCACCGTAGGTCTGATGTGTGCAGTGCTCTAGGCAAGTTCCACAGAGTTCTTTAGTCTAGACCCAGTGAACTTCCCCAACTCCACACCTCACTCCATTTAAATCTGCATTCCTCTTCTAGCAGTTGTTTGGAAACTTAGAGGCTGTGTTAAGAATTTCTGAGAAGCACAACTAGTTCCTCTTTTATATCGGAAGCACTAACTGATTTTGTGTTCCCAATATGGGTGTGGACGTCTATTTTGAAATTTGCTGAAAAAGCAGTGACTGCCTGATAATAGTCTTTCCTATGAAAATAATAGTGCTAGTTACTGTGGATATCAGTGGTGGAGGATTTACTGTATGCCAGGCTCTGCTCAAAGGTCATTATATACACAAGCTAAGTAAATGGTATTTTGTAAATGGCCCCCTTCACAGTTTCACACATTTCCACAGTACTCTTATCTTCCTGGAGAACTATTATTACTATTTTATTAGGCTGGCGTAAAAGCAATTGCAGTTTTTGCCATTATTTCATGGCCAAAATCACAATTACCTTTGCACCAACCTTAATATACACAACTTAAATGTTTTATTTACATGAAATCCCACCTTTAGAGATTCATCATGAGTGGCCATAAAACGGTGACAAGCTGGTTGTATGGCAATAAAACAACACCTTTCTAAGTGAAGGAAGCAGCTGGTATTGTAAAACGAGCCGGTCTTTGACTAGTATAAAACCAATGGCAATCATTTATTACATGACCTTGTTACTACCCTGAACCTAAGATTCATTTGTAAGATAAAATAATCCCTACTTTACATGGAGGAGGAAAGCAAAGTGGTGGACAGTTTTCATTCATTCAGCATTTTCTTTAGAAAAACTACTAAAGGCTCGGTGGCTCATGCCTGTAATCCCAGCACTTATGGAGGCCGAGGCAGGCAGATCACCTGAGGTCAGGAGTTTGAGACCAGCCTGACTAACATGGGGAAATCCTGTCTCTACTAAAAATACAAAATTACTTGGGAGACTGAGGCAGGAGAATTGCCTGAACCCAGGAGGCAGAGCTGAGATCATGCCACTGCACTCCAGCCTGGACAAGAGTAAAATTCTGTCTCAAAAAAAAGAAAAGCTACTATAAGCCAAACAGTGTGCCATGTGCTTCTGATAAAATGGTAAAAAAGTAATTTTCACTCAAGGAGTTTATAGACTACTTGGAAAAACAGACCAGTAAATAAACCGTTACAACCCATTATAATCAGTGATCTGCAAGGTAAAGTAGGGTATCGTAAGAGAGCTCATGGGAGGATCAGTGAACCCAACAGTGGATAGGCAGAGATGTCCTAGATAAGGGGACATCTAATTGGAGACCTGATGAATGAGCAAAAGATACACTAATGAATGGAGAATGAAGAAAGGTAACATGATATTTTTCAGAAGAAGAAACTGAAAAATCAGAGATAGTCCTATAGCTGTCATAGATGAGATTGAAATTCAGTTTTTCTCTACTCCAAAAACTATGTGGCCTATAATCTAAAATTATAATTATCAGAATTAAAATATATTATATTTCAGAAATACTGTCCTGATTTCATGTAAAGAAACAACAGGAATAAAAAATAATAAAATCAGAAAGTTAGGCTCAAGGAAGAGGCAGTTCTCTAGGGAAGGGATGATGGTTACCTGAACTACCTGTGATGCTAGTGAAGTTGGAGAGAATGAATGAATTTGAAAGATGTTTAGGAAAGAGAAATAACAGTATTTGTTGGTACAATGAATGTGTGAATCAGGAGAGAAAACAGGAAAGGATGACACTCAGATTCTGGGTTAGGAAGCTGAATGAGTGATACAGCCATTCAGTAAGACAACAGACATGGACTGGAATGGAACTGCAGGAACAAACAGTAAAAATCTGAATATATTTAATCAGAGTTGTGTAGAGACCTTCAAATGAAGTTGACAAGAAGTGGATAACTGGCGGGAGCTAGGGAATGAGATCATGGCTGTAGAGGTAAACCCAACCACACTTCACCCAGAGGGATGAGGTCACCCAGGCTTGTGGGTGGAGGCAGAAAATGTCAAACCCTTTTTTGTTAGAGGATGGAACCAGTGTAATCAGAAATAAGACTTCCCAGAGGATTATGAAAAAGAGAGTAAGGAAGGTAGCAGGCAAACTCGGAAAATGTGGCGTTGCAGAAGACAAGAATACAAGAGAGCTTGAAATTCTGCACTAAGGACAAGTATCAATGTCTCCTCCCACTCCATGTGATATGAAATGAGACATTATTAGCTTATTAGCAGACAACAATTTCAAGAGAACAATAACATGAAACTTGACAGAGAAACTTATAGAATCACTCTACCTCTAAGTAAACATCAGACAAAACTAACTACTATAGAAGTAAGAGCAAATCAGAAATTGCTCAAGTTCAGTGTCAAAACTACAAGAAGCAGGGGAGTAGGTTGGAGCCCAGAGCAGTTGTTAAGGTAGTTGCTTTTTTAAATTATATAGGAAAAGCTGGGTCAGTTGTTCCTCTTTCTCTCACACAGGCATCGCATAACAAGGTGTTTATTCCAAAAACAAAATATGGGAACTGTTTTAAGAGCAAAATTATAGTTCTGCTTTAGATAAGTATACAGAATGTGAGTGTCAGCCCTGAGTAAAAAAAACAGGAAAGAGACAAGAATAACATCTGAACCTCAATTAACAGGGTATAAAGAAAAAGAAAAAAATAGAGAAGATTATTATGAAATTGATCCCTAAATGAAAGTCCCGAGTTCACTCTCAGGAGCTGGGATTCTGATCATGAAGACAGAGAGGTCACCTTAGTCTGGAGAAGCAGGGGGCTTTCTCCCACCTACATCACAGTCATGATCTGTATGTATAACCTGGCTTCATGCCCACTCCTGTCCCTCAGTCACCAGACGTAGGCTATGGAAGCAGGACCTACATTCCCTGATATGATAAGAGAAATTACTAAATGAAAGTGTAAATGGACACTGAAGATTTAAGGAAACCAATACCGTAAAATAGAAAAACCAAATACAACAAACGAACAAACAAAAAATGTTTTCTATTTTTTGGTCAATGGTTCTCTATACCCTTATCTCCCCTTTATTGCATTATTTCTCCCTCCAATTAATTTAATACTTATAAAGTCTTTTACTATGTGTTTTCTTGTAATCTTAAAGCATGTGCATTTGATTTATCAATTTTCAATAAGAATTAGAACTTTTAGGGGAGGATCCAAGATGGTGGATTAGACACAACTCCTGCACACAACACCCAGTGAAAGAGATGCAGAAACCCAGAGATCTCCTAGCTCCAACTGAGGTACCAGGTGCATTTCAACGGGTCTGGTCCGAGGGTGAGCAAAGCCCACTCAGGGCAGACCAGGGTGGGGAGGGGTGCTGCTTCACCCAGAAAGTGCATCTGACCAGCAAGTCAGAGGCTCCACCTCTGGCGCTCCGGTCCAGATACAGTGCTTCCCCCAAAGCCTCAGCAATACACAGAACAGGGGATCTTTGCCAGTCAAGTGCTGGGAGTTACAAGTGCAGAGTTGAATAAGAGTCTGCAGATTGAGCTGTCACCCCCTCCCCCTACCCGGAGACAGAGGTAGCTGTAAGTGGGAGCAGCTGGGCGGCCCCTACCCCATGACCAGAGAGAGAGAAAGCTGAAAGGGGGAGATAGCCGGGTGCGGCTGGGTGGGTCCCTAACCTCCCCCACAAACCCCAGAGGGCTGAAGCTCTGACTCTAGTGGGTTGCGTAGCCAGTGTCATAGTCTGAGTTGAACCCTGAATGATCCAGCCCAGTGGAGGAAAGGCACTAGAGGGGTGGGATTGGGCTACATGTTTTAACAAAAACACAGGAAGCCTACATAGCAATTGGACAGCATTCTTGACAACCCAGCAGTACATACAGGTCAGCAGAAGAGGCAGGCCTAATCTCCCAGCATAAACAAAAAAGACATAGGAAGCTTCCCTAGTAACCTGAAGGAGTCCCTAGAAACCCAGTAGCACCCCCACAGGCAGACAAGCAACCTCATCAAGCAGCTCTCTGACACCACAGCCAGGTAAATCCACAAAGATGGGAAAAAACCAGCACAAAAAAGGTGAAACCACCAAAGACCAGAACATCTCTTCTCCTTCAAGGGACTACAACTCCTCAACAACACAAGATCACAACTTGATTGAGAAAGAGTGTGAAGAATTGACGGAAACAGGATTCAGAAGGTGGATAATAACAAACTTTTCAGAGCTAAAGGAACATGTTCTAACTTAATGCAAAGAAACCAAAAACCTTGAAAAAGGGTTAGACGAAATGCTAACTAGAATAACCAGCTTAGAGAAGAACATAAACGACTTGATAGAGTTGAAGAACACGGCAGGAGAACTACATGAAGCAAACACAAGTTTTAATAGCCAAATCAATCAAGCAGAAGAAAGGATATCAGAGATAGAAGATCAACAATGAAATAAAAAGAGAAAGCAATACAAGAGAAAAAAGAGTGAAAAGAAATGAACAAAGCCTCCAAGAAATATGGGATTATGTGGAAAAAACCTAATCTACGCTTGATCAGCATACCTGAATATGACGGGAAGAGTGAATCCAAGCTGGAAAAAACAATCCAGGATATTATCCAGGAGAACTTCCCAAGCCTAGCAAGGCAGTCCAAATTTCAAATTCAAGAAATACAGAGAACCCCACAAAGATATTCCTCAAGAAGAGCAACCCCAAGGCACATAATCGTCAGATTCACCAGGGTTGAAATGAAGGAAAAAATGCTAAGGGCAACCAGAGAGAAAGGTCAGGTCACCCACAGAGGGAAGCCAATCAGATTCACAGCAGATCTCTCAGCAGAAACTCTGCAACTAAGAAGAGAGTGGGGGCCAATATTCAACATCCTTAAAGAAAAGAACTTTCAACCCAGAATCTCATATCCAGCCAAACTAAGCTTTATAAGTGAAGGAGAAGTAAAATCCTTTATGGACAAGCAATTATTGAGAGATTTTGTCACCACCAGACCTGCCCTGCAAGAGCTCCTGAAAGAAACACTAATCACAGAAAGGAACAAGCACCAGTCACTGCAAAAGCAAACCAGTTGGCAAAGACCAAAAATGCAATGAAGAAAATGAGTCAACTAAGGAGAAAGAAAACCAGCCAGTTACAAAATGGCAGGATCAAATTCACACATAACAATATTAACATTGAATGTAAATAACCTAAACACCCCAATCAAAAGACACAGACTGACAAACTGGATAAAAAGTCAGAACCCATCAGTGTGCTGTACTCAAGAAACCCATCTCACATACAAAGACACACATAGACTCAAAATAAAGGGATGGAAGATTTACCAAGCAAATGGAGAACAAAAAGAAGCAAGGGTTGCAATCCTAGTCTCTGATAAAATGGACTTCAAACCAACAAAAATCAAAAGAGACAAAGAAGGACATTACATAATGGTAAAAGGATCAATCCAACAGGAAGAGCTAACTATTCTAAATATATACACCCCCAACACAGGAGCACCCATATACATAAAGCAAGTTCTTAAAGATGTAAAATGAGATTTAGACTCCCACACAATAATAGTGGGAGACTTCAATACTCCACTGTCAATATTAGACAGATCAATGAGACAGAAAATTAACAAGGATATCCAGGACTTGAATGCAGAGCTGGACCAAGTTGATCTAATAGACATAAACGGAACCCTCCACCCCAAATACACAGAATATACATTTTTCTCAGCACCACATTGCACTTCCTCTAAAATTGACCACATCAATGGAAGCAAATCACTCCTCAGCAAATGCAAAAGAACAGAAATCATAAAAAACAGTCTATCAGACCACAGCGCAATCAGACTAGAACTCAGGATCAAGAAACACACTCAAACCCATACAACCACTTGGAAACTGAACAACTTGCTTCTGAATGTTGACTGGATAAACAATGAAATAACGATGTTCTTTGAAACCAACCAGAATGAAGACACAACTTACCAGAATCTCTGGGACTTAAAGCAGTATCGAGAGGGAAATTTATAGCAATAAATGCCCACCAGAGAAGACAGGAAAGATCTAAAATCGACACCCTATCATCAAAATTGAAAGAACTAGAGGAGCAATTTAAAAAAAAAACTCAAAAGCTAGCAGAAGATGAGAGATAACTAAGATCAGAGCAGAACTGAAGGAGATAGAGACACAAAAAAACCCTTCAAAAAATCAATAAATCCAGGAGCTGGTTTTTTGAAAAGATCAACAAAATAGACAGACTGCTAGCCAGATTAATAAAAAAGAAAAGGGAGAAGAATCAAACAGATGCAATAAAAAATGATAAAGGGGATATCACCACTGATCCCACAGAAATACAAACTTTCATCAGAGATTACTACAAACAGCCCTACTCACATAAACCAGTAAACCAGGAGGAAATGGATAAGTTCCTAGACACTTGTACTCTACCAAAATTAAACCAGGAGGAAGCTGAAACCCTGAATAGACCAATAACCAGGGCTGAAGTAGAGGCAGCAATCAATAGCCTACCAACCAAAAAAAGTCCAGGTCCAGACAGGTTCACAGCTGAATTCTACCAGACATACAAAGAGAAGCTGGTTCCATTTCTTCTGAAACTGTATCAAACAATACAAAAGGAGGGAATCCTCCCTAACTCATTTTATGAGACCAACATCATCCTGATACCAAAACCCGGCAGAGACTCAACTAAAAAAAGAAAACTTCAGGCCAATATCCATGATGAACATCAACGCAAAAATCTTCAATAAAATACTGGCAAACAGATTGCAACAGCACATCAAGAAGCTTATCCATCAAGACCAAGTAGGCTTCATCCCGGGGATGCAAGGCTGGTTCAACATATGCAAATCCATAAATGTAATCCATCACATAAATGGAAACAAAGACAAAAACCACATGATTATCTCAATAGATGCAGAGAAGGCCTTCAATAAAATTCAACAGCCTTTCATGCTAAACACTCTCAATAAACTAGGTATTGATGGAATGTATCATAAAATGATAAAGGCTATATATGACAAACCTACAGCCAATATCATACTGAATGGGCAAAAGCTAAAAGAATTCTCTTTGAAATCAGGCACTAGACAAGGATGCCCTCTCTCACCACTCCTATTCAACATAGTATTGGAAGTTCTAGCCAGAGCAATCAGGCAAGAAAAAGAAATAAAGTGTATTCAATTAGGAAAGGAGGAAGTCAAACTGTCTCTATTTGCAGATGACATGATTGTATATCTAGAAAACCCCATCATCTCAGCCCCAAATCTTCTCAAACTGATAAGCAACTTCAGCAAAGTCTCAGGATACAAAATCAATGTGCAAAAATCACAAGCATTCCTATATACCAATAACAGACAAACAGAGAGCCAAATCAAGAGTGAACACCCATTCACAACTGCTACAAACAGAATCAAATACCTAGAAATACAACTAAGGATGTAAAGGACCTCTTCAAGGAGAACTACAAACCACTACTCAACGAAATAAGAGAGGACACAAACAGATGGAGAAACATTCCATGCTCATGGTTAGGAAGAATCAGTATCGTGAAAATGGCCATACTGCCCAAAGTAATCTATAGATTCAATGCTATCCCCATCAAGCTACCAATTATCTTCTTCACAGAACTGGAAAAAACCACTTTAAACTTCATATGGAATCACAAGAGACCCTGCATAGCCAAGATAATCCTAAGCAAAAAGAACAAAGCCAGAGGCATCACACTGCCAGACTTCAAGCTATACTACAAGGCTACAGTAATCAAAACAGCATGGTACTGGTACCAAAACAGAGACATAGACCAATGGAACAGAACAGAGACCCCAGAAGAAACACCACACATCTACAACCATCTGATCTTTGACAAACCCGACAAAAACAAGCAATGGGGAAAGGACTCCATGTTTATTTAATAAATGGTGTTGGGAAAACTGGCTAGCAATGTGCAGAAAGCAGAAACTGGACTCCTTCCTGTCACCTTACACTAAAATTAACTCCAGATGGACCAAAGATTTAAACATAAAACCTAACACCATAAAAACACTAGAAGAAAATATAGGCAAAACCATCCAGGACATAGGCATAGGCAAGGACTTCATGACTAAAACACCAAAAGCAATGGCAATAAAAGCCAGGATAGACAAATGGGATCTAATTAAACTCCAGAGCTTCTGTACAGCAAAAGTGAATTGGCAACCAACAGAATGGGAAAATACTTTTGCAATCTACCCATCTGGCAAAGGGCTAATATCCAGAATCTACAAAGAACTAAAACAGATATGCAAGAAAAAAAAACCCCATTCAAAAGTGGGCAAAGGATATGAACAGATACTTTTCAAAAGAGGACATATATGAGGCTAACAAACATATGAAAAAATGCTGATCATCACTGGTCATTAGAGAAATGCAAATCAAAACCACACTGAGATATCATCTCATGCCAATTAGAATGGTGATCTTTAAAAAATCGGGAGACAGCAGATGCTGGAGAGGATGTGGAAATATAGGAACACTCTTACACAGTTAGTGGGAGTGTGACTTAGTTCAAACATTGTGGAAGACAGTGTGGCAATTTCTCAAGGATCTAGAAATAGAAATTCCATTTGACCCAGCAATCCCACTATTGGTTATATACCGAAAGAACTATAAATCATTTTACTATAAAGACACATGAACGTGTATGTTCATTGCAGCCTGTGTACAATAGCAAAGATCTGGAACCAACCCAAATGCCCATTGATGATAGACTGGACAAGAAAATGTGATACATATACACCATGGAATACTACGCAGCCATAAAAAATGATGAGTTTGTGTTTTCTGTAGGGACTTGGATGAATCTGGAAACCATCATTCTCATCAAACTGACCCAAAAACAGAAAGCCAAGCACTGTATGTTCTCACTCATAGGTGGTTGTTGAACAATAAGAACACGTGGACTCAGGGAGAGGAGCATCACACACAGGGGACAGTTGGCAGAGTAGGGGAGAGACAATGGGGGGTGGAGGGGGGGGTGGGGAGGGATAACATGAGGGAAAATGCCAGATATAGTATGTACCTAAAGTAAAATAAATAAATGTAAAAAAAAGAACTTTTATTTCCTCCAGGAAAGTCAATAGTGTGATGGTAGATTTAATCCCAACTATATGAATATCTGTATGTAATAAAGTACAAATAGTTCAGACAAAATCTTAAAAACTCAAAACTGAACTACTTACTATATGAAAGAAGTATATTTTAATGCATACAAAAAGTATGAAGTTAAAGGATGAGAAACAATATATCAAGCAAACCCCAAACCAAAATCTTATCAAACCTGAAGTTAGAGCAAAAAATATTACTGATGACACAAGAATTATTTCTTAATTATAAAAATAGTTCAATTTTCAGGATGATATAATCATTTTAAGTGTATATATATCTAATGATAGACTCTCTAAATATATAGAGTAAAAATTCACTACCCACAGAGTTTTAGATTATATTTTTATACATGTTTTTGAAATATTTGAATATTTGAAAATGTCTTTTATTTAACCTTAATAGTAATTAAGAAAATGAAAATTAAAACCACAATTAGATACCATAGTACATCTACCAGAATCAGAAAATGCTCTTTAATAAAAGCATCACAAATTCTGGACTCACTTCTCTGAGTTTACTTATCGTTTTATTTTTCTTTCCAACTTTTATTTTCAGTTCAGGAAGTGCATGTGCAGGTTTGTTATATGAGTAAATTGAATGTTGTGAAGATTTGATGTACACATTTTTTCATCACCCAGGTAATAAGCATAATATACAATAGGTAGTATTTTTATCCTCACACTTTTTCCACCCTCCACCCTCAAGGAGGCCCTAATGTCTTTTTTTTTATATCTGTCTATGTGTACCTATTGCATAACTCCTACTTCTAAGTGAGAACAAGTGGTATATTATTTTCTGTTTCTGTGTTAGTTCACTTAGGATAATGGCTTTCAGCTTTATCCATGTTGCTGCAAAGAACATGATCTCATTTTTTTATGGTTTTGTGGCATTTCATGGTGTGTATGTACCACATTTTCTTTATCCAGCCCACTGTTGATGGGCATTTAGGTTGATTCCATGTATTTGCTATTGTGAATAGTTCTGCAATGAGCATATTCATGTATGCATCTTTATGGTAGAACAATTTATATTTTGGAGGGTTTATACCCAGTAATGGGATTCCTGCATCAAATGATAGTTCTTTTTTAAAGTTCTCTGAGAAATTTTGAAACCACTTTCCACAGTGGCTGAACTATTTTACATTCCCATCAGGAGTGTGTAAGTAGTCCATTTTTTTTTCTGCAAACCTGACCAGCATGTTATTTTTTCACTTTATAGTAAGAGTCATTCTGACTGGCATGAGATGGAATCTCATTGTGGATTTGTATTTCTCTAATGATTGGTGATGTTGAGCATTTTTTTCATATGCTTGTTGGTTGCATGTGTGTCTTCTTTTGAGAACTACAACAAAAAAAAAAACTTTACAAATAGGACCTAGTTGAACAAAAGGGCTTTTTTACAGCAAAGGAAACTATCAGCTGAGTAAACAGACAACCTATAGAATGGGAGAAAATATACACAAGCTATTCATCTGATAAGTCTAATATCCAGAATCTATAAGAAGCTTAAAACAAATTAACAAGAAAAAACAAAAAATCCCATTAAAAATGGGCATAGGACATGTACTTCTTCTTTTGAATCACTGAAGGGAAATCCCATAGGATGGTGAATCACCCTGCCTATATAAACCCTCTGACCTCTCTCTCCTCCTGCTCTCCAGTTCCTGCTATTGTCCAAGCCTAGCCAAATGCCAGAAATCACCTGTACTGTTTTCTCCTGTTTCCAAAGTGGGTTATGTTGTTATTTCCCAAAGTGTTTCAGTTGAACCCTAGTTCTCTTAGATGCTTTGAGCAGCAAAAACGGAGTGAGGAGATCTCATCGACCATTAATTTAGGAGTCACTAGAAACTCATCAGTCTGAAGCAAACATACATTTGTCTCATGAATGGAAATTCTAGAATCAGACAGAACTAGGTTTTAATCTTATCCCTTAAATGACCTGGAGCATCTTTGATCAGTTATCAATTTTATATAAAGCACAAATCAGAAAACAATAGCTAACTCCCAAATTAGAGATCTATTGCATCTGTCTCTCAAGAACGCATAAAAAAAATTAGCAAAACTGATTAATTAATCATGCCCAACAGGTCATTTGTGAATGACCAAGCAAATAATCATCAAAAAGGAGGATTTATTTCAAGGGAATTTTTAGTAGTAGAGACCTTTTTGGCATTTCCCACGTTGGCCCTCACACATAGACAGGTGCAAGGGTAATAAAGGAACTCTTTGGAAATTTAAGGGGCAGGTGTCAGAACAGGAGTAATATCATTTGGATATATGTCCCCACTCAAATCTCATGTCAAAATGTAATCTCCAGTGTTGGAGATGGGGCCTGGTGGGAGGTATTTGGGTCATAGGGGACGATTCCTCATTGCTTGGTGCTATCCTTGCTATAGTAAGTTGTCACAGGATCTGGTTGTTGGAAAGTGTGCCACCTCTCCATCTCCCTTGCTCCTGCCCTGGCCATGTTATGTTCCTACTCCTGCTTTTGCCTTCTGCCATGAGTAAAAACTCCCTGAGGCCTCCCCAGGAGCTGAGCACATGCCACTGCCATGCTTCCTATACAGCCTGCGGAACTGTGAGTCAATTAAACCTCTTTTCTTCCTAAATTACCCATTCTTGGGTATTTCTTTATAGCAATGCAAGAAAGGATAACTCAGGGGGTTTGGAATTTTACTTGCTGAGCTCCAGAAAACCAGAACAAGTCCCAATCTGCCACCAACACAAGGCCCAAGCAAGCCTCTGGTGTTTGCTGGCACATGATCCCTGGTGTTGGGGATGGCTTAGAGACTCTTGCCTGACTCTCCATGAAGAAGTCTGAGGGTGGGAGGTCCTATTGTAGCTGTTGCCCATGACAGAGAAAGCTGAGGAGTGGAGTGAACTACATGGATGCATGCAATGTGTGTGGACCAAGTAGATGATACAGACAGCAACTGGGTTAGTGGTATTTCTTAAATAATATTTGAAATTTTTTCACATTGCAGTTTTGAAAGTAAAATTATTTTCAAAGAAAGACAAAGACCAATAGAAATACTAATCATGCATGCAGACTCTGAAATCATACTGAGTTGTGTTTTGGTTTCGGTTTTGGGGTTTTTGTTTTTGAGACTGAGTCTCGCTCTGTCACCCAGGCTGGAGAGCAGTGGCGCAATCTCAGCTCACTGCAACCTCCGCCTCCTGGGTTTAGGCAATTCTCCTGCCTCAGCCTCCTGAGTAGCTGGGACTACAGGTGTGCGCCACTACACTTGGCTAATTTTTGTATTTTTA
The DNA here is from genome assembly GCA_004027835.1 of Alouatta palliata. Classification (NCBI taxonomy): domain Eukaryota; kingdom Metazoa; phylum Chordata; class Mammalia; order Primates; family Atelidae; genus Alouatta; species Alouatta palliata. Next base: position 129,580 of record PVKV010002411.1, read on the forward strand.
ATAGAGATGGGATTCACCATTATGGCCGTGCCACCATTATGGCATGGTGTTGTTGAAAGGGTTATATTAGATAATATAAATAAATTACTTATTTTTAATTGTTTCTTTTTGTGTTGACTTCCATATTTCTATGTGTATGACTTTAAATACTGTTCTAAATTTTGGTTTTATATATTATCTACTAACTTCCTACTACTAAAGGCAATGGACTAAGCCCTATAGCCTTCATTTTTACCCTGGGCACACCTCCCCACCATAACACTTCCTTTTCCCTCATTTTCCCAATATAGTTTTATCATGATTTTTGGTTACTACTCAATTTATAATATTTAAATCATTAATGGCTAATTAATTATGAATGTTATGATTATGCTTCATTTTGACTGTTTTTCTTCTCTAACTGCTTCACATTTCGTATGCTTTTTTCTGCATACCTAAAAATAAGTTGTTTTAAATACTCCACCATAAATGTAAATCTCACTGTCTACAGACCAACAGGGTAATTGATCTGTTTGATTCATATTTTTCTGGAGACATTCTCCCTTCCTGAAGCATTATATTCTCCTATTCCAGTTAGGACTTCAGGGATCTTTCTTCACTATTCTTAGTGAGTTCACTTACTTCAATATTCACTATTGATATGGTTTGGCAGTGTCCCCACCCAAATCTCATCTTGAATTGTAGCTCCCATAATTCCCACATGTTGTGGGAGGGCACAGTGGGATATAATTGAATCATGGGGTGGTTTCTCCCATACTCTTCTCAAGGCAGTAAGTCTCACCAGATCTGATGATTTTATAAGTGGTTTTCCCTTTGGCTTGACTCTTATTCTCTCTTGCCTGCTACCATATAAGATGTGCATTTTTCCTTCCACCACGATTGTGAGGCCTCCCCAGCCACATGGAACTATGAGCCTATTAAACCTCTTTTTCTTCATAAATTACTCAGTCTTGGTTATGTCTTTAATAGCAGTGTGAGAACGGACTAATACAACTACCTTCTCAGACAGTTAGTTGCAACTCATTCTTTTGTACCAGACATATCCAGCTGAAAGCACTTGTAATTCTTGAGACTTACTGGGGTTCTGCAAAGAGAATCAGTTTTTTTTTCTAGGCTTCCAACTCCATCAATCAGGTTTTCACTTTCTGGAGGCTGCTAAGTCACTTATTACTTGTCTAGCTGCTTCCTAACATTTAAAAAAAAAAAAAAGATGCCATTTCTCTCATATTCTTTTGGAATTTTTGGATTTATGACTTTCTCCCTACCTTTTATAGCCATTTAGTTGGTTTAGTTGGCTTTCATGAGGAAATAAATGTGTTTAATCCACCAAGAGTGGCCATTAGTTGAAAATTATACTTTTTATAAGTGTTTTTCTTACCAGCTCATTGTATCTCTGAGGACAGATAATGTATCTTATTTATTTGTTTTTTGATTTCAGCATTTCTCAATATCTGATACCAGGTAGGAACATTTGTTCTGAATGCTATTGGGTGGGTAAAATAGAATATATGGAGAGAACGGATGTCGGTGGCACATCAGTCAGCAGTGAGCTGAGACATAGTATCAGAGAAATTATATTCCAATCTCAACTAAAAAGATGGTAAAAGTCTTCGAGATGTCTGGAATAAAAGATTAGAACAGAGGAAAAATGTGAAAACAAATATATTAGAAAGTAGAAATATATTAGAAAACAAATATATTAGAAATGTAAAGTTGAGGTGCTAGATCTAAGCACTGTACTTCCTTCTTTTAAATCTAAAAAAATTGTTTTGTTTTCTTTTAATAAAAATATTGTCCAATGCCTATATAAGTCTAAATTAAAAGCACAGAATATTTTTTTTTCTATGTGAGTTTCCTTTGTGCTTAAGAAATCGTGCTTCAAATAGTACATATATAGCAAATAAAGGTATTATTCTTAAGAAAACACTTAAAATTCTTAACACTTAACCTCAAATACTGGTGCCTATGTATGTTAATATGCAAAATAAATGCCAGTGTCCCCTAACGACAGGGTCCGTTTAGCCCAGCTCATGTATGCTGACACTAAAGTAATGTATACACATCACATTCTTCTCTTCTTTACCATTATGAGACCTCTTAGTTCTGACCAATTTACTGTTCTGCAACCATTTTTGCCAACTAAGGAAATTAACTTTTTATCTGAAACTCTTAGAAAATGACTTATAGGCCAATCAGGTCACTCAAATTGAACAAATATGTAAGTTATTAAAGGAAACAAAAGCTTTCTTTTTTTTATTTCATCACATGCCTTCTAAAGACCTACAATTATAGAGACATCTAATCTTGCTTCTCTTGAACACTGAGTTTCACAGAGGGTAATAATCACCATCTTTGGCAAGTAGTTTCCCAACATTTTCATTTCATCAAGTTTCGTAAAGTCATGTTTCTAATACACTGGATTTTATCTTGTGAATTTGAGGCAGATTTAAAAAAATCCACAAAAATGCTAAATAAAATGCCAGTAGTTATTCAAATCCAACTTTAGTGTTTTGATATATTTTTTACAGTATCTCCTTTGAATTATGAACACAGATTCCTCAGCTATTCCAGGCTACCAATACTATGTTCAGAAATCCAAGCAAAGCAAATACTATTCTCCAACAGCAACTCATTATAATTTGCTTTAATAAAACAGTGGATGAATTAAAACTATGTTATAAACATTTTGATAGGCCAGCAGACTTTGATGCAACAAGATGATGGCTCTTGTTATGGTCTCCAGGAAAAAGGCATTAAAACCATAAGATTAAGAGCTAAGAGGGAGCACAGATGATGGATGATACTAAGGGAAAAAACAGAACATAGAGAATCCATGAAGTCTCCTCACATTTGCAAGAAATATTTGCTATAAAGACTGTCTGGGAAAGAAAGTGGCTGAAGACAGTGAGGTACATTGCTGGGAGTGAGATGATCCAAGTTTTAATCTCAACTCGGAAACTAAACTCAATGTGATGTAGAGTAATATTTTGTTTATCCATCCTCAGAGTTAGAATAGGTATGTTTTAAGGACCTGCTGGCCTGATCTCCAGTGACTCTACACCTGGCTATTTCTTCCTATCTGATTACCTCATTGCCATTAAGAACCAGCTCTTTTGAGCACCACCCTTGCCATAAATACTGCCTACAATATGTATCTCATCACCACCATATCTCATGACTATTTTTATTCTAATATGAGGATGTTAGTTCACAAATCTCAGGCCTTGAGATATACTGAGCTCTATGGAACATGCTGGCACTCTTAAAATGGAAGAGTTTGAGTTGACCTGTCTACAACATAGCAGCACATATAGGCAGAACTCCAGGGATGAAAGACCTAACATCTCAACCAGCGTCTACTGCAACAAGGAAGGGTGAATGGTGCCTACGCCTTTATTCTCCAACATTTAAATATTTCATTTCACTCCCTTCTTGTTTGCATAGTTTCTGAAAAGAAGCTTAATGTAATCCTTATCCTTGTTCCTCTCTAGTTAAATTTCCTTTTTTCCTTTATTGCCTCTTTCAAAATTTTCTCTTTGTCTTTGATTTTCTGCAGTTTGAATATGATATACTCATGTATAGATGTTTTACTATTTACTATGGATAGTATTCGCTAAGCTTCCTGGATCTGTGATTTGATATCGGTTACTAATTTTGGAAAAATCTCAGTTATTATTTAAACTTTGAATATTTATTCTCTTCCATTCTCTCTTGCTTCTTTTTATGGTATCCCCATTATGTGTAATGTCATGCCTTTTTTAGTTGTCTTGCACTTTGGAAATATTCTGTTCTTTTTTTAAATTTGTTTTTTCCTTTGCTTTTCAGTTTGGGAAATTTATATCGACATATCTTCAAGCTCACTGACTTTCCTCTGCCACATCTAATATACTGATGAGACAATCAAAGACTTTTAAAAATTTCTATTACAGTATTTTATATTTCTAGCATTACCTTTTTATTCCCTAGAAATTCCTTCTCTCTGCTTATCATATCCATTTATTCTTGCATGTTGTACACTTTTCCTGTTAGAGTCCTTATAATGTTAATCATAGATATTTTGAATTTCTAATCTGATAATTCCAAAATCTCTGCCATGTTCGTATCTTGTTTTGTTGTTTGCTTTGTATCTTCACATTTTGTCTTTTACCTTTTAACATACATTGTAATTTTTTCATGATAGCTGGACATAAAAGGAACTGAAGTAAATAAGCCTTTTTATGTAAGGTATTATGTTTACCTGGCTAGAGGTTAGGCTGCTTTTACTGTTTGCTGTAGCTATTTGTGTCAAAGGCTGAAATTTCCTCTAGTGTCCTTGTTTTGGTCTCCCCTATTACTGTTGGGTCTCCCTAGGCACCATTTCTTAAATAGGATCTGAGGTTTACAGTTCATTCACTGTAATCACCTGTTATCATACAGGATTCTGATTAATCTAATGGTAGAGTGGAGTGACGGGAAACATTCTCTAGTGCCACAGTTAGGTCTCAGCCCTTTAGCAACTTGTGCTCTTCAGCTATCAACTTCACAAGTGCTTCTTAGCCCCCTCTTGAACTTAGGTCAGGCAGGATACTAGAGAGAGAGGTAGCTGAATATTCAATTACCCCACATGGAAGGCTAGAGGAAGGTGGAGTTGTGTATTTACCTTTTCCAAGACTGGTCATGTTTTGATATTATCCAGATAAATCACAATCTAAAAAAAAAAAAAAAAAAAAAATAGTTTCCCTTGAGGGCAGACTTTTTGGTTAAAGACAATGGAATGCCCTGGAGTATTTCAAAAATGGTTATATTACCTTCCCCAACCAGAAACACAAGAAGATTTTTCTCTGTTCTTTACACTAAGTACCTGGTAGGACACTTTGAGGTAAAAAGCCATGCAAGTGTTTGAGTTCTTCCCCAAGACTGGGCCTCATGGAGTTTTCACCTCCCAAGTTAGTCCACATTGGGCATCCAGCAGTTGGTCAGTTACAATTGATGTGTTCCTATTGTGCTTCTGCTCCCGGTAAGCTGGGAATCTCTGTTTAGGCCTGCATGTCCAAATTTTGGGACAAAAAATCAAGTCTGCATAATACCCAGCTGACAACATGATGGCAACATCGAACCTGCACGTATCAATATTAACCTTGAATATGAATTGGATGGGATAAATGTACCAATTAAAAGGTACAGAGTGGCAAATTGGATAAAGAAGCAAGACCCAACTGTACACTGTCCACAAGAGATCCATTTCACATGAAATGAAACCCACTGGCTCAAAGTAAAGGGATGGAGAAAAATCTATCAAGCAAAAGAAATCAGAGAAAATGAAGCAGTTGCTATTCTAATTTCAAACAAAACAGACGTTAACAATGATTTTAAAAGACAGAGACGGGCATTATATAATGGTAAAGGTTCAATTCAACAAGAAGACCTAACTTCCCTAAATATATATGCATAAAAACCCGGAGCACCCAGATTCATAAAGGAAATTCTTTTTTTTTTT
>PVKV010002411.1:141305-170226 GCA_004027835.1 Alouatta palliata
CAGTGGTTTGTAGTTCTCCTTGAAGAGGTCCTTTACGTTCCTTGTTAGTTGTATTCCTAGGTATTTGATTCTCTTTGTAGCAATTGTGAAAGGCAGTTGGTTCTTGATTTGGCTCTCTTTAAGTCTGTTATTGGTGTATAGGAATGCTTGTGATTTTTGCACATTGATTTTGTATCCTGAGACTTTGCTGAAGTTGCTTGTCAGTTTCAGGAGATTTTGGGCTGAGACAATGGGGTCTTCTAGACATACAATCATATCATCTGCAAATAGAGACAATTTGACTTCCTCCTTTCCTATTTGAATACCCTTTATTTCTTTTTCTTGCCTGATTGCTCTGGCTAGAACTTCCAGTACTATATTGAATAGGAGTGGTAAGAGAGGACATCCTTGTCTAGTGCCAGATTTCAAAGGGAATGCTTCTAGTTTTTGCCCATTCAGTATGATATTGGCTGTTGGTTTGTTGTAAATAGCTTTTATTATTTTGAGATACGTTCCGTCAATACCTAGTTTATTGAGGGTTTTTACCATAAAGGGCTGTTGAATTTTTTTTTAAGACTGCATAAAGCATCAGAAAGAGCAATGGAACACTATCAGCAAAAGAAAACATTTTAATCCATGGTTTATATCCATTGCCAGCTCTTATTTCTCTTTGGAGGGGAAAAACAGAAATGAGCAGACAATATATCTTCTCACCCAGTTATACCTCCAACTTTCCCTATTCATTATCTCTGTAAGTCAAAGCCAAGTCTCATATAATTGTTTCTCTCTGGAGGGGGACCATGTAGTGTAATGGAAAGACCACAGGGCTAAGAATCAGCAGGTCTGACTGCAAGACAATTCAGCCATTTGCCAATTGTGTGACTTTGGGAAAATCTCCTCAAATCCCCTATAAATTTGTGATAACAAAACAAACAATTCAGACTTCTCTGGAGAATTACAGGCTCTAAGGAGAGAAAGGACAAAGCATTGCCTCTTGTATTCTCTCTGCATTGACACAGCCTCTGAAAGTAGCTACTTATTCCATAATTATACCACAAAGCAACTCTTCTTACAAGACTTCTGCTCTTTATTGGTCTTCCATAATACTATGAGCTCTTTCAAACCCTTCCTGCTTTTCTTGTCTGTAGTGCACTCCATTTTCTTCTTTGTTCCTTAACTGTGCCCAAATTCTGTGAGGTCTTCATAAAAATCCCTTAAATACGTCACATAGGACAAAGTATGTTTCTTGGGGAGACCTTTACTGATACGTGAGCCTTCAAAATGACTGACTGTGGGGAGTGAAAGAAAGAGAATTGTAGGCACGCACCTCCCAGGATTTGAAGGAGCAGCAATGCTGTGTCCCAACAACCCAACCCGCCATCCTCTTTCTTGGACAACTGCCAGAGTCTCCTCACTATTCTCCCCACATCTTTTCTCACCTCGCTTCAGTCTCTTCTTACCATGACAGGCAGCCAGAGTGATCCTGTTAAGATGCAAGTTATATCCTGTCTTTCTTTTGCTTAAAATCTTCCAACGCCTCCTATCTCACTCAGAATAAACCTTATGTCCTTAATAAGCCTCAAGCCCTTTTATAATTCAGCCCCCCACAATCCTCAGACAACATTGCCTTCTCCTCTCCCTATCCCAGTCTCAATGTGTCTCCAGACACACAGCTTCCTCAGAAGCACAGGAACATGTTCACCTCAAGAGCTCTGCTCTTACCAGTTGTTGGTCCAGATAACTGCCAGGGATGTGTATTTTCAGGTTCAAGAAAGTAAATGCTTGGTTCCTGCCACAGTCCATCCTGTAGACCCTGGCTTGCATAAGAGATGAATAAGGGGCTCTGCCATCTCAGTCTGCAGCATTGTCTCTGTCAGCCAGTGAAGTTCATATTTATTTAGTACAGATTAAATGACAAAGGTCATTAACATTGCTGACCCCACTCCCAAGAGAGCCATCCTGCCTGTGAATGATTAAAGGTTGCTTTTAGGACCACATAAACTCTTCTACCTTCCCTTGTTATTTTCTTTTCTGCTATTAACTAATTGTTTAGACAGGATCTAAACAATTATCTAAACATAATTAAGGTAAAGAGGATTAGGCTGCCTTTAGCCAGAACTTTTGCTGAAACTATACAACCCCTCAACCCCGGGCTTCCAAGAAGGCTTGTGACTATTTCCTATAACTTTACAATTTCTCTCACCATCCTGGCTGAACCCCCACAGGTTCCACTATCTCAGCATTATGAGGTCAGAATAATAGTTCACCCATATTGTTAAATTTTTTCACCTAAATTGCTTTTGAAAAAATTTCTCTATTATCCATTTTGAGTAAAGAGTGAGAACCCTAGGAGATGCTCAAGCAACACCAGGTGGTTACTGGCATGAAAAGGAATGTGAGTAAAGTTCCACTGGGAGGCAGGACAGGAAAAATCTAAGGAGTAGTTAGTGAAGTTCTATACTGTGTAAAATAAAGGGAAAGAGAAACAAAACAAACACTCCAAAAATGGTAACGGCCCAGCCATGATGAGAATGGATATTAGAGAAATGTTCAGAAGTCTTAACTTTATTCCACTTTTTTTTTTTTTTTTTTTTTTTTTTGAGACAGAGTTTCACTCTTGTTGCCCAGGCTGGAGTGCAATGGGGTGATCTTGGCTCACTGCAACCTCCTCTTCCTGGGTTCAAGCAATTCTCCTGCCTCAGCCTCCCAAGTAGCTGGGACTACAGGCATACGCCACACCATGTCTGGCTAATTTTTGTATTTTTAGTAGAGACAAGGTTTCTCCATGTTAGTCAGGCTGGTCTCAAAGTCCTAACATCAGGTAATCTGCCCACTTCAGCCTCCCAAAGTGCTGGGATTATAGGCGTCAGCCACCATGCCTGGTCTCCACTTTTTTTTTTTTTTTTTTAATTCTCTCTCCACCCAGCTTTCACTGACCTACTTTTTGGCATTGGAAAATAAATGCTTGGTTGGTTCCCATCAGTCAGCTTCACTAGAAATGACTAGGTTGGCTCATTTTAATTCACCTTCAAAGTCAGTTCCAGATCCATGAAAACATATGAGTCATTCTAAAATCTCTCATTGACATATTTTTTTAATTTGCGATCTACACGTTCAACACCATACAGGAGGCTCACAGGGTCAGTCTGGTTCAAGTTATTTTCTGTGTGAGAGGCCAGTGGCTGCTCTACCAAGATGGGAAGAAGCCAGGCACAGATAGTGCCAACTGAAGGCTTCCCAAACTCTCATCCTCTGCAATAAGAGCCATGTTCCAAAACACAGAGAGGAGGACATGGCAATGTCTCTGGTTGTCCTGTTCATAACCCAGATCTTTCAGAATATGAGACCAGGTGAGATGTGTAGTCTCAGCCTCTCCCTGAAGCTCTGTCCACACCCTTCTCCATCCTGCATGTGCTCACATTTTCCAGAATGTAGGGAAAGACAGGAGAAGGGAGAGAAACTAGAGTAAATAACAATTAGACAAAATCTAAACTATATCTTTCAGTTCACTCAGAGTGCAGAGAATGGGGTAGGAATGGATAAAAAAGTGGTATAAAGTTAGGATGGCACAAAAAAGCACCATTTGAAATTAAAGCACTTTAACATTATCTTGAAAATCAACTTGTGATGTTTTGAATATTCATTCTCAACTACCCTTACAAACATCTTTCAATATAAGGATAATATCTAAATGATATCTACATTTAGCAGATGAAAAAGCTGAGAGTCAGAGGGATGACTTACCGTATCCCTAGATTCCCAGAGAATATAGAATAGAAAAGGGACCAAACCCAGAGCTAGTACACAAGACCAGAGCTGGGAGTTGGCTTTTCCTAATGTCCTCCCAGAAGACACCAGATTAAGTAGAAATTCAGAGCACATCTTCTTGTCCACTGCCTCCCTCTTGGGGTTCAATTAAATATGACACTTCAATGTCAAAATGAAGCAGGTAATGAGAAAAAGAGAAAAACTGGGTTATATATTCATTACCTTCATGACTCATGTGAATCACTTTCTTTCCCTGGGCCACAATCTTCTCATATTTCAGTGTAGGAAGATTTCCACGTCTCTTCTAACTCTGATGCTCTATTGTTATAAGACGTAAATCAAGTCTCTTAGATACAGCCCTGTCTAAGCACAGCATCTCTATATCGTAAGAACTGTGTGTGTGTGTGTGTGTGTGTGTGCGCGCACACACGTGCATGTGTGTGTGTTTTATGAGAAACTTTTCAGTGAGAGTCTCATTGACTTTAACACTGCTCTAGTACAAAAAAGGAAGTGGTGTTTTCGGGGCTGAGTTCGTCCCATGAGTCACACACTCACAGGAAGGTAACCCAGGGCCATTCAAGATACTGCTCAACCTCAGGCCACTTGGTCAAAGGCCCACGATGTGCAGGATACAGGATTGGAGCCTAAGTTCCCTGGCTTCAAGATAAAGCATATTCCTTTCACGCATATCTATGGCAGATTGAATAAACTTAGACAGGAACATGCCAAAGGAAGGAAGAGGGCACAAAAGGAGCTGTGATGGTCTAGTGAAATGTGCCACAGAGAGCACCTTACCAGTAGCACAGACACATATTAATAATGACTTAAAACACTGGCATTTATTTGACCCGCCCTCTTTGTTTCATATGTTAAAACACTTCATGGATGTGAATCATGTAAACTGTTCCATATCATATGCAATTGACTTAACAATAATTAAATTGCAGAATGGTAAGGATTAATGTGTGTCCTAAGAAGGTTCTTAGTAACGTAAAGATGATGATTATTTCTAAGTGTACAGAAAAGCAACCCAAAAGAAACTGACTGGAAAATGCCATGTATAAGAAATAAAACAACAACAAAAATAACAGAATTCACAAGCACATTGAAGATGAGAGAACTTGGCGTGATGGTTCTGAAGGTATAGGAAAAAGCTAATCCAGGGCTAGGAGTTTTGTAAGAAGACATTTGGGTAGGGAGGATAATGGAAAGAGGGAAGGAGATGACAATTGGGACTACAGAGCAAGTATTAACAGAAACTGGATTTCTGGACTCCTCAAAACTGTGCACCACCTTCTACACGTCTTTGGGGTCAATGGTGAATAGGCCATGCCACGAGCTAGGAGAATGTTTCTGATGCCAGAATTTGAGGTTTCCATTGCTCATTCATCCTCATTGATTCCCAAAGATACGTTACTTTTGGGGAAGAAACCGGGGAAAGATTGCAAAGTAAATCCTAGCTTGCATTCCGGGGACAATTAGTCCCTGAGAGATTTTTGACTTTAAGCTTGGTTCTGAACTGAGGTCATTGTCTCCTCTAGTAACCTGAGGCAGCATCATGACATCACATCAGCTCTCTGTCCTTACAATACAAGGTATCAGTTTAGTATCCCCAAGTCCAACTTGGCCCTACCCACCAGGCACACATGTGAAGATGTAAAGAGAAGGCCAGAGCTTATGGAATAAATACTACTCAGAAGAGAAGATAGGCATGGAGCCAGGTTCTGTGCTTCCTGGCTCAGTACCAACAGTAGAATTAAAGTCTTTAGTTGCATCTGGAGAACTCCAGGTTTCCCTGGAGCAGTAGTTATTGAAGTGCGGTTCCCAGACTAGGAGCATCAGTATCACCTGACACTGGGGTTGAGCTGCAAATACCCTACCCCACACCTACTGAATCAGGCACTCTGGGTGTGCAATCTGTGTTTTAACAAGCCCTCTAGATTATTTTGATACACACTCAAGTTTGACATCTACAGACTTACAGCAGTAATTGGCAATATTGACTATATTATATGGTAGAATCAGCTGAAGAGCTACAAAAAATTTTGACTCTCCAGCCATAATCCATATTAATTAAATCAGAATACCTGGTAATGGGGCTCATGTGTTAGTATGTGTTAAAGTTCCCCAAGTTATCCCAATGCTCAGTCAAGATTGAGATCCATTGCTCTAGAGGCAAAGGCAGACTTCTCGATGAGCCTTTTGCTTCTGTTTCCATCCTTTCAGCTAACTAGTTAAAAGGCCCAGGCCTTTCTCACATTAACTTCTGTTAAGCAAGTTCTAGTCCCATCTCAGGTTTGTGCAGGTGACTTTATTTAAACGTAAGTTTTGGACTTTAATTTTATCCGATTAAATTTGGTCTGTATTTCAATGCTCACGTGCCAGACTTTTGGGTCGTATTTTCAATCTTGACACTCTCATTTTATAAATTATGCATCTGGGTTTTGGATCATTTGCAAATAGAATCAGCAACTAAGTTCTTGATGAAAAGATTAAGTGATCAAAGATCCAATCAAGAGACTACATAGGATGACACTCACTGCATAGGATTTCTACCAGATAGAATCCTTATTACTGAGTTATTCAGGGTATGGTAGGCAGCTATGGTCCTGATTCTCTGGTTTTCCATATTTAGTTTCAACCCTGAGTCACTGACTGAGACCACTTGGGCCTGAGTGTCTTCTGATCACCTTTGTTACAGGATCAGTCCCAGGCCTGTGCACTTAGGCCTCCTTAGTACTTCCTCTGAACCAGTAATACAAGATTCCACATGCCAGGTACAGGAGAAACTTTGTGTTGGAGTTATCTGGGCCTGGGTTTTTAAAATATGAGTAAGGACAAAGGACGTCAAGATATATGACTTTGATATTCAGTCTTCTTCTTCAGTCTTCCTCACTTGACTGTGTCTCCAGCCCTGAAGGAAATATACCAATGCCATGCCACCACCATAATTATTGTGCATTCTGACTGGACACGATCAGAAGACAGAAAGAAGGGCTTGCATTTCACTGCCAGCCCCTAAATGACCACATAACAGCTATCACAGAGCCTTACTGAACTCATGTCCCTGGGAACTTGAACTCTAATACTCTTCATGTTGATCCTGTGAAAACTGCAGTGTGTGTCCTGTCCCAGCTTCCTCTTTCCCAGGGATTTCCATATCTGAGTTGTTCCTCTAACAGTAATCTCAGAGCTTTTCTCCACCAACCACTTTTTTTTTTTTCATTTCAAGACACATCACTTTTTGTTTACTTCGTTATATAAATTATTTTCTTTCAAATCCATTTTTCCATGCATACATGTGTGGCCATGTCTATTTTTTTTAGTTAAAATGTCTGGTCATGTACTTTATCCATTTTTATTTTTTCTGTGATTACTGTCTGGGCTTTCTATTCTCGTTTTCTTGCCATTCAGTCTATTTCAACACAAGTAACACATCAGTTGTATCAGTTACTGTATCCTCCATTTTTATTTCTGCGGGTACTATCTTTACTTCAACATTAGTCTTTATTAAAATACTTTTGGCTAGTCATACTCAGTCCATATGAACATAAAAACATTAAGTCAATTTCCACAAGAGATTTATTTGAAAGTATATTATATTACATCTGAAAAAAATTTGGAATAGCTGACAACCAGAAATATGTCAATACAGTCGAGTCTCTATGTTTCTAAATAAAAAGTGTGTGTCTTTTCTCATAAAATTCTTCATGTTTCCACTTAAGTGAATTACTGAATACTTTATATTTTTGTCTTAATATAAACAAAATATATTCACTTTAGGCTTTTAATCTGGTTATTAACAATTAACCTATAAATATTCATTAGACTTGAAATTAATCTTATTTTGGTAACAAATATTTGTTTCATTTACAATACAAACATTTTTGTATTATAAAACATTTTTGTATTGTAAAAATGTTTGTATTCCAAATAATAACAATTTTTTTTGTTTTATTGATTAGTTAACATGGCCTGGATTTTTTGTTTTAATTTAGTGAAGTTTTATTTGGGATTAATATATGGTCAATTGTTGTCAATGTACCAGGATTCTTAAAAAGCATGCTTTTTTTGTTGATTCATTCAAGTATTTTATAATTCTAATCATCTTTTTTGGCTTACATCCCTCATAACTTATATTTGTTAAAAAATTCATGACTACTGTGTTTTTGTTAGTTTCTTACACTCTAGGTAAATTTTTTTATTAGTAGAATATTATGTTATTTGATCATAAGATTCTAAACAATGTATCATTATAAATGAGCTCCTTTTTCATATTTGAGAATTTTTCTTAGATCTTATATTGCCTAATATTAATATTCCATCCCTTGTCTTATTATTTACATTTTCTGACCTTTATTTGCCTTTCCTTACCCTTACATTCAGTTCTATAATAGGAAACTTTGTAATAGAAATGGTATTTGTCACTGTGCTACTTGAATCCTGTGGTTCCATAGTGCTTCCATGACAAAGCCCAACGTCTCCAGGAAGCATTTGAAGCCCTGTGAATTCCACATTTTGCACATCCAGGATCTTCTCTCTCTCGGAATGAAACTGTCACTTCCCCCACTGTGATAGAATCATAACAAAATCTTTCCAGGTCCCCCAGGAAGCCAAACTATTTCAGGGCTCTAGCCTCTATGCACACTGATCCCCCTACCTAGAACGCACATGGTGACAAGCACCTGCTCTTCTTTGAAAGCATGATTTGAATGTTAATTTTCAATGAAGCTTCCTCTTCCCAATGGAAAGTTTAAGCAATGTATCTTACCTTTGTGCTCTCATGATGGTCCCTATGTGCTGTGTTCAAGGGCAGAGACATCTTCCACAGGTATTGCTGGTCTGTTGCATAGTGCTGCATAGGCCGGGTACTTAATAAATATTAGATGAATAAAATAATTATGAATGGTAGCTCATTTGGAATAGGAACCTAGGATCACTCTAGACAGGTGAGACAAAAATGGCAGCCCTGTTCACATATACAGAGGCTGGCACTTAGGAGTCCCTCCTGTGTGAAGCAGAGAATTGTTGCTGTAGCAAATCTGTTTTCAAAAACATCTTCATTCATGAAAAGAGAGTAATAGCAACAGAGAAAATCATGTGAATTTGGAACAAGAGCAATAGTTGACGGTGTAACTACTTGGTATCAATGTTAGGCAGAGTATTAACATATTTCTTTTGCACAGTAAGGTCAAAATAGTAGCATTGAATGCCACAACCTATGAGATATTCATCAATATTCATCAACTCAGTATCAGTTTCTTACAGCCTAGAAAAACTGTTTTTCTAAGTACCCATAAGGAAGAGCGAAAATTCCTGGTGGGAGGGGATCTTATCTTTTTTACTTGGTCGTGCCAGTGTTTTTCATGTATTAGTCAAGACAAGAAAGATTTTTATTGCCTCTCTCCAACTCATTTTTCCATTCCTTTCCCCATGAATGGCCTGGTTTCTTTTTCTCTCCTCATTTTTCATCTTTCATTTACAGGGCTCAGAGTAAAGGATTCTGATCATTTACCTGTCTAAATTACAATCTGAATTGGAGAAACAGTGGTCTTTTTGACATTAAACAAATCATTTTTTGTGTGTTTCTAAACGTAAAGGCGGGGGTGGAGGGAGGAGTACATTATTTATCACACAGGGAAAGTCAAAACAAAACATGTAGACTAATGTATCTGAAGACTACAGAGTTGAGACGAGCTTCACACAAGGTTGGAACTACTGGTTTAGATGTTTAGATGTCACGGAGGCTCCAGCCCCAACTCTTGTGTGCCCTTGTGTAGTGTATTAGTCTACCTTCCTTTGTGTGTTGGTTCCATGCTTAGGTTGATTTCCCACCTCTCAGCCAAATTATCTATATCAAGTCTGGGCCTTACATCCATATATCACCCTGTAGTTTGGAAGAACAGTGTTTTTGTCTGAAGTTTCAAAACAAGACTATTGAGAATCATTGTGATGAGACCATGTAGGGTTACATGTCCACACTGATTCAATCATTGTGGTAGGGAGTGGGGGTAAAAAGTACCGATTGACTTGATCCAGAGCCAGAGCACACTGGAGGCAGGGGTGGAGTCAGTCCTTGACATGTATACCCAGTCAGAAGTCACAGATTGTTGGGAAGAGGAAAGTGGAAGATTGATTCTGGGCAGGCAACAAGTGCAAGCTACAGGTCACTCCTTAGTCTGCCCTATGCACAAGGACACTTGCTTCTGATCCATACTTCCAACAATAATCATAGCTAATTGACGTGCATTTAGCTTTTTCTTAGTGGATGTCAAGCCAAAAGACTCATGCACTTAACACTGCATTGGAATATTAAGGGAGCTCTGTCTACATAGGGAACTCTGTCAAAATAGTAACGTGTGTTTCTTGGCCAGACAGTTCAGCCACCTCTAGGTCTCTGTGAAAAGGCTCCTGAACATCTTTGTTAGTTTTCTGTCTCTGTCATCTGTCTAATCTGTGAGTGGGATGTCAACGTGTTTGGATGTTATTGTGTGGTTATCTAAGTCTCTTCATATGTTTCTAAGAGTTTCATTTATGAATCTGATGCTCTGGAGTTTGGTGCACATTTATTTAGGATAGTTCCATCTTCTTGTTAAACTGAACCCTTTACCGTTATATAATGCCCTTCTTTGTCTTTTCAAATCATTGTTAAAGTCTATTTTGTCTGAAATTAGAATAGCAACTGCTTTATTTTTTCTGTTTTCTTTTCCTTGGTAGATTTTTCTCCATCTCTTTATTTTGAGTCAATGGGTGTCATTTCACGTGAAATGGATCTCTTGTGGGCAGCATACAGTTGGGTTGTGTCTTTTTATCCTATTTGCCACTCTGCCTTGTAATCAGGGCATTTATCCCATACACATTTAAAGTTAATATTGATATTTGCAGGTTTGATCTTGCCGTCATGTGTCAGCTGGTTATTATGCAGACTTGATTGTGTGGTTGCTTCAGTGTCAATGGTCTTTGTACTTAAGAGTGTTTTTGTGGTGGCCAGTAATGTTATTTTCTTCTCAGATTTAACACTCCATCAAGGACCTCTTGTAAGAAAGGTCTGGTGGTAATAAATTTCCTCAGTATTTGCTTGTCTAAAAAGGATCTTATTTCTTCTTCACCAATGAAGCTTACTTTGGCTGGTTAAGAAGTTCTTGGCCGGAATGTCTTTTCTTTAAGAATGTAAACCCCCAATCTCTTCTATCTTGTAACGTTTCTGCTGAAACATCTGCTGTTAGCCTGATGGTTACCTGCTCCTTCTTACTACCTTCCTTTAATATTTTTTCTTTCATTTGGCCTTGGACAATCTGATGAATACATATCTTGGGGATGGTTTTCTAATATCTTATCTCACAGGGGTTCTCTGCATTTTCTAGATTTGAAGGTTGGCCTCTCTAGCAATGTTGGGGAAATTTTTGTAGATGATAACTTTAAGTATGTTTCTCAAGTTGCTTGCTTTCTCCCCTTCTCTTTAAGAAACCAATGAGAAGTAGATTTGATCTTTTTACTTTATCCTTTATTTATCAGAGGCTTTGTTCTTTCTCCTTTATTGATTTTTTCTTTATTTTCATCTGACAGAGTTATTTTAAAGAACCAGTCTTTGAGCCTTAAGATTCTTTTCTCAGCTTGTTCAATTCTGCTGTTAATACATGTGATTGAATTATGAAATTAATGAAATGAGGTTTTTTTGCCTCCATCAGTTCAGTTTGGTTCTTTCTTAAAATAGCCATTTCATGTTTTATCTCTTGTATTGTTTTATCGTATTCCTTAGATTCATTGGATTAGGTGTAGGCTTTCTCCTGTCGATGCCCTTTGTTCCAACTCATTTTCTGAATTCTACATCTGACATTTCAGCCATTTCAGCCTAGTTAAAACCATTGCTGGAGAACTAATGTAATCATTTGGAGATAAGAAGAGACTCTGGCTTTTTGAGTTGCCAGTTCTTCCAAAGCTCCCTGTCATCTGTTTGCTGATGTTCCTTCAATCTTTGAAATTGCTGTCCTTTAGATGGGCTATGATTTTTTCTTGTCTTGTCTTTGATGCCCTTGGGGGTTTGATTGTGGTATAAGTTGGTTTTAGTGGACTGGGTTTGATTCTAGTCTGTTCCTGGGTATTGGATGAGGCTTTTCTGATTACTGTCTCTCTGCTCACATTTATTATGTTGGGCATTCTGGTACACAGAGCTACCTTAGGCAGAGGCCACAGTTGACAGACAAGTAACATTCTTACCAACTTAGCCCTAATCTGCTGTCTGATAGCTTTCTGGGGTAAAACAGTGTTGTCCCTGCCTATGGAGTTTAGGTGGAAGCAGGACCACTGGGCTGTAAGCTCCAGTTATTATGGGCTGCCTGGTTACAAAAGACAGGGATTGATGGAGTTGCCCACCCTATCATCTGGGTGTTTCTGGGGCAACAGGAGGCTGCACTACTTGGTAATTTCAGGCAGAAGTAGGACTGCTGAGCTGGAAGGTCCAGTAGATGTGGCTCACTTGTCTATCAGTGGTAGGAGTGAGTAGGGTTGCCCTCTCTGCCATCTAGATGCTTCCCAGGGAAACAGGAGGCTGTACCTGCTGGTTCAGTTCCCAGAGAAGTGGGACCACTGGGCCAAAGCCTAGCAAGCATTGCCCACCAGACTACCAGTGGCAGGGTTGGGTTGGGTCATTTGCCCCACTATCAGGGTGTTTTTTGTGACTATAGGAGGCTGTGCCCTCTGGCTGATTCCATACAGAAGTGGGATTGCTGGGCCAGGGCTCTAGTAAGCATCAATAACATGGCTGCCAGTAGTATGGGTGGGTGAGGTTACCCGTCCCACAGTCCAGGTGTTTTCTGGCACACCTAAAGCCTGCAATTTCTGGCTGAGTTCACATGTAAGAGGGACTACTGGGCTGGAAGCTCTAGCAAGCATTGCCTGCCTGGCTACCAGGGGTGGGGATGGGTGCATTGCATGCTCTGCTTATCTGGGTGCTTTCTGGGACAACAGTAGGCTATGACTGCTCACCAAGTACAGGGAGAAATGGAAATCCTGGGTAAGAAGCTGGTGCTAAGCCCCCTCCATTGAGGTAGGATATACCAAACTTACTCCTTCCAAGCACTGTAACTGTAATCTCTGTTGGGGCTATGGCACCAATGCTGGTCTACTCTGGGGCCTAAGGCTTGTAGAGGTCCCCTTGGACTTAAGAGGGGTCTCTGTAAAATGTCTAGATGGCTTTCTGCCTCAGTCTAGAAGTGTAGCAGTGAGGTTCAGGGGCACCAGGAGGATTCTCCCATTCCCAGTCTTGCACAGATTCCTGGGGAATGTGTGAATACCTCAGGGGGTTCTCACTAACTCACCCTTTCCCATGTTTTGGAGGTTCTCCTGACTCCATGCTAAACCTAGACAGGCTGGTGCTCAGCCTTGCTCACCTCTGCTGTCTTGGCGGATCTCAATGTGGTTTCTCAGAGGATTGGCCTGCAGGGTCAGTGTTTACTGGCGCTTTTTTCCTGTCCATGAGAGCAGTGCAGATGGGTTGCTTCTCATCTGCTGTCTTGGCCCCTTATGTATCTTTCATACCTAGATCACCTTCTGATAAAAGATAAAGACTGGGGCTTCTAGGTTCCAGTCCAACATGTAAAGAACTTGAAGGTTGTCAAACATGTCCGTATCATTCAAGGGATAGGAATTAAACCTAGCTCTGTCTTTTTCTAGAGTATTCACACATAAAACAGATGCATATTTGCTAGTATGTGGGATAGTTATATAACATTAAACACATACTTTAAAAATGATAGATTAGATAGAGGGGTGTGTGTGTGTGTGTGTGTGTGTGTGTGTGTGTGAGAGAGAGAGAGAGAGAGGAGAAAATGAGAGAATAAATAGAGTTATAGGTTTGTGAACTAGGTATCCGAGGAATGGAATTGAGTATCCATGTAATTTTTGCTTGATCAGCATATTTACAAATGTTTTCTGAAAACATACGCAGACTTTTTCTTTGAGAAATAACTGCTATGCTATTGAAATATAGTATTTATACTTGATCCTCCTATTTCCTACCCCAGAGTCGTGTAGTTTTCGGTCTAGTTGTTATTTTATGTTTTACGTAAAAAATGCTTAGTATTAGTTACTGAGTCTTAATTACTATTACTTACTTAATCTCCTAGACCTAAATATCTTATTTGCTTTATTTGCTGAAAGCTATTTCAAGTCTTTAAAATTTTTATTAATTTTTTTGTTTTATTTGCTGGATTATATAATTCAATCATTTAATCATTCAAAGAAGCTCTGAGGTAGCCTTCTGTGCCCTGCTATTTCTTAGAAAAATCCTTATTTTTTTCCTCACTTTCAAGCGTTAACATTTTGTTGGGACTTGTTTTAATATGGTAATGTGCATGGTGGCCTACCAGAAGACTGATGAGTTTTTAGTGCCTCCCAAACTTAATGATTCATAAGATCCACCCGCTCTGTCTTTACCCCTCAAAGCATCTAAGAGAACTAGGTTTAACTGAAACACTTTGGGAAATACCAACGTAACCCACTTTGAAAACAGAAGATAATAGTAGAGGTGACTTCTGACATTTGGTTGGGTTTGGCCAGTGGCAGGAACTGGAGAGTAGGGGAGGCCAGAGGATTTATTACATAGGCAGGGGTGATTCACCATCCTATAAGATTTCCCCCTAGTAATCCAAAATAAGAGGTACATGTCCTTTGCCCATTTTTAATGGGTTTTTTTTTTTCTTGTTAATTTTTTAAAGTTTCTTCTGGATTTTGGATATTAGACTTTTGTCAGATGAGTATCTTGTGAATATTTTCTACCATTCTGTAGGTTGCCTGTTTACTCTGTTAATAGTTTTCTTCTTTCTTTCTTTGTTGCATTTGCTCAAAAGAAGACATACATGCAGCCAACAAACATATTAAAAAATGCTCAACATCACTAATCATTAGAAAAATACAAATCCAGCCAGGCATGGTGGCTCACGCCTGCAATCCCAGCACTTTGGGAAGCCAAAGCAGATGGATCACCTGAGGTCAGGAGTTCGAGACCAGTCTGGCTAACATGGTGAAACCCTGTCTCTACTAAAAATACAAAAATTAGCCAGGCGTGATCGTGGGCCCCTGTAATCCCAGCTACTCTTCTGTGCCCTGCTATTTCTTAGAAAAATCCTTATTTTTTCCTCACTTTCAAGCATTAATATTTTGTTGGGACTTGTTTTAATATGTTAATTTGCATGGTGGCCTACCAGAAGACTGATGAGTTTCTTTTGCCTCCTAAACTTAAACATCCATGAGATCCCAAGAAGTGGAGGTGCAGTGAGCAGAGATCACACCACTGCACTCCAGCCTGGGTGACAGAGCGAGACTCTGTCCCCTCCCGCACCAAAAGAAAAAAATGGAGATCTACAATAAGATATCTTCTCATATCAGTCAGAATGACTCTTATATTAAAAAGTCAAAAAATAACATGCTGGCCATATTGCAGAGAAAAGAGACCACTTATACACTGCTAATAGGAATGTAAATTAGTTCAGCCACTGTGAAAAGCAGTTTGGAAATTTCTCAAAGCACTTAAAACAGAATTATCATTTGACCCAGCAATCCCATTACTGGGTGTAAAACCTCTAAAATATAAATTGTTCTACCATAACAATGTATGCATGCATATATTCATCACAGAACTATTCACAATAACAAATACATGGAATCAATCTAAATTTCCATCAACGGTGGGCTGGATAAAGAAAATGTGGTACATATACACCATGGAATGCCACACAAGCATAGAAAAATGAGATGATGTCTTTTGCAACAAGCTGGATGCCATTATCCTGAGTGAACTAACACAGAAACAGAAAACAATATACCACATGTTGTCACTGAAAAGTGAGACCTATAAAATGGGCACGCATAGACACAGAGAAAAAACAATAGACACTGGGGCTTACTTGAAGGTAGTAGGTGGAAGGGGTGTGAGGATAGAAAACCTATCTATTGTGTATCATGCTTATTACCTGGGTGACAAAATAAGGTGGACACCAAATCCTCGAAGCATGCATTTCACTCATATAACAAACCTGAGCATGTATACATGTACTTCCTGAACCTAAAATAAAAGTTGGAAAGAAAAATTAAACAATAAGTTTCACTCAGAGAAGTGTGTCCAGAATTTGTTATGCTTTTATTAATATCATTTTCTGATTCTGGTGGATGTACTGTGGTATCTAATTGTCGTTTTAATTTTCATTTTCTTGATTATTATTAAGATTAAACATGTTTTCAAATATCTTTTGGGCATTTGGATATTCATTTTGTGAGGTGTCTGGAGAAGTCTCCTGAACAATTTTCTACTGAGTTGTCTCTTTTAATTAATGCATGTGATGGTGGTTTATATATTCTGGATAGATATCCTTTGTTAATTGTATGTATTAAAAGATTATCTAATACTCTGTGGGTTGTACATTTTTGCTTCCACATTTAGAGGTTCTGTTATTAAATATATACACACTTAAAATGATGATATCTTTCTGAAGATTGGACTATTTTTATAATTAAGAATTCATCATTTTGCTCATCAGTAACATAGTTTTCTCTAAGGTCAATTTTGTCTAGTAAGATTTTTTGGGTTAGGGTTTGCTCAATATATATCATTTCTCGTCCTTGTAAATTACACTTCTTGTATGTATTAAAATTTACTTGTTTTAAATATGAATTATTTCAGTTTTGACCTTTTAAAATTTTGTCTGAAATATTTGTATTTTTATTACATATGACATATTTATTTATATATTTGTGATTTAATCTACCACCACACTATTGACTTTCCTGGAGGAAATAAATGTTCTAAATGTTATTGGAATTTGATAAATCAAATGCACATGCTTTGATTTTTAGGATTACAAGATAATACATAGTAAAATACTTTATAACTACTAAAATTAATTGGAGGGAGAAATAATTCAATAAAGGGTATACAGAACAGTCGATCAAGGAAATAGAAAACATTTTTTGTTTGTTCATTTGTTTGTTGCATTTGGTTTCTCTGTTTTACAATATTTGTTTTCTTAAATGTGCAGTGTCCATTTACACTTTCATTTGGCAATCTTTCTTATCATGTCAGGGAATGTAGGTCCTGCTTACCACAGCCTACATCTGGTGGCTATGAGAGAAGAGTAGGCATAAAGCCAGGTTATGCATACAGACTGGTTGTGACGTAGGTCGTAGAAAGCACCTGCTTCTCCAGACTAAGGTGACCTCTTTGTCTGCATCATCAGAATCTCAGCTCTAGAGAGTGAACTCAGGTCTTTATTTGGGGATCAATTCCTTAATGTTCTCTGCTTTTTTCTTTTTCTTTATACCCTGTGAACAGAAGCTTAGACGTTAATTCTTGTCTCTTTCCTGTTTTTACTCAGCTCTGGCACTCACATTCTATATACTTGTCTACAGCAGAGCTACAGATCAGTTTTTGGTTTGGTTTTATGCTCACAAAACAGTTTGCATATTTTGTTTTGGGAATAAACTACCTTGTTATGTGATGCCTGTGTGAGGGAAAGAGGAACAACTGACCCAGCTTTTCCAATATAATTTTAAAAATTAATTAACAACTGCTCTGAGCTCCGACCTACTTCTCTGCTGCTTACAGTTTTGACACTGAACTTGAGCTCTTTATGATTTGCTCTTATTTGTATAGCAGTTAGTTTTGTCCTATGCTTACTTAGAGGTAGAGTGATTCTATTTATGTTTCTCTGTCAAATTTCAATTTTATTGTTCTTTCTGTCACCATAAGTTCTCAAAATCACTTGTCTACTAACAATAACACTAATAATGTCTCATGTTACACCATATGGAAGGGAAGGGAAGACTGACGTCTGTTCTCGGTCTAGAATTTCAACCTCTCTTGTGAAGTCATGGAACTCTGTACCCTTGTCTTCTGTAATGCCACATTTTCCTAGTTTGCCTGTTATCTTCTTTAATCTCTTTTTTGTCATCATCTGGGGACTCCTATTTCTGATAATACTGGTTCTATCCTCTAGCAAAAAGGGTTTAATCTTTTCTGCCTCCACCCAGAAGTCTGCACGTCCTCATCCCTCTGGGTGAAGAGTGGTCTGGTTTACCTCTACATCCATGGTCTCATTCCCTAGCTCCCGCCAGTTATCCAACTTTTGTCAACCTTATTTGAAGGTCCCCACATAATTCAAATTAAATGTGCTGAAAATCTTACTCTTTGTTCCTGCAATTCTGTCCCTGTCCATGTCTATTGCTTTAGAGAATGGCTCTATCACTCACTCGGTTTCCTAACCCAAAATGAGTATCATCCTTTCCTGTTTTTTATCCCAATTTATACATCCATTATATAAAGAAGTACTGTTATTTCTCATTTCTAAACGTCTTTCAAATCCATTCGTTCTCTCCAACTTCACTGGCATCACAGGTAGTTCAGGTAACCGTCATCCCTTCCCTAGAGAACTGCTTCTTTCTTGAGCCTAACTCCCTGATTACAGTATTATTTATCCCTATTGTTTCTTTACATGAAAACTAGGACAACATTTCTCAAATATAATCCATTTTAATTCTGAGAATGAAAATAATTTCAGATTATAGACCAAAAAGTTTTCGGAATTAGGCAAAACTGGATTTCAATCTCATCTATACAAGCTATAGAAATATCTCTGAGTTTCAGTTCCATCTTCTGGAAAATGGGAATAATAATGTCACCTACCTCCATCCTTCTTCCATTTGTGTGTCTTTTTCTTGTTCATCGGGTCTCTAATTAGATGTCCTTTTATCTGGGAAGTCTCGTCTGCCTACCCAATATTGAGTTCATTGATTGTCCTATGAGCTCTCTTAGGATACCTTATTTTACCTTGAAGATCACTGATTATAATGGGTTGTAATGATTTATTTACTCATCTGTATTGCCACTTTACCTTGCAGGTAACTGATTATAATGGGTGATATTTAGCTGTCTCTATTGCCAAGTAGTCTACAAACTTGAGTGAAAATCGTTTTTCACCATTTTTTCTGAAGCACATGGCACACGGCTTGACTCTCTGAGAACCAGCACTGCTCGGATCTCTAAGAAAATGCTGAATGAATGAAAACTATATGCCACTTTGCTTTCCTCCTCCAGGCAAAGTCAGCATTATTTTATTTTACAAATGAATCTTAGGTTCAGGGGATTAACAAGGTCATGCAATAAATGATTTCCACTGAGTTTGTCTTAGTCAAAAACCAGCTGGTTCTATGATACCAGCTGCTTCTTTGACTTAGAAAGGTGTTGTATTAATTGTTGCTGTACAACCATTTTATGGCTATTCATGTTGAACCTCCAAAGGTGGGATATCATGTAAATGAGATATTTAAGTTGTGTCTATTAAGGTGCAATTACTTCTTCACCAACCTAATAAAATAGTAGTTCTCCGGGAAGAAAAGAGTACTATGGAAATGTGTGAAATTGTGAAAGGGGGCGTTTACAAATTACGATTTACTTAGTTTGTGTATAGGACAATCTTTGAGCAGAGCCTGGCATACAGTAAATCCTCCACCACTGAAATCCACAGTAATTAGCACTGTTATTTTCATAGGAAAGACTGTA
This sequence comes from Alouatta palliata, assembly GCA_004027835.1. Classification (NCBI taxonomy): domain Eukaryota; kingdom Metazoa; phylum Chordata; class Mammalia; order Primates; family Atelidae; genus Alouatta; species Alouatta palliata. The sequence continues at coordinate 160,603 of PVKV010002411.1, forward strand.
TCAGGCAGTCATTGCTTTTTCAGCAAATTTCAAAATAGGTATCCACACCCATATGGGAAACACTAAATCAGTTAATGCTTGCCTTATAAAAGAGGAACTAGTTGTGCTGCTCAGAAATTCTCAACACAGCCTTTAAGGTACCAAACCTCTGCTAGAAGAGGAACGCAGATTTAAACTGAGTGAGGTGTAGAGTGGGGGAAGTTCACTGTGTTTGGACCGAAGAACTTTTGGGAACTTGCCCAGAGTACTGCACACATCGGACCTACGGTGGACATTGCAGGCCTGAAGAAAGGTAGGTCCAGGAGCTTGCCTTCTTAGACTTTTGGGCTAATAGTTTGTTTCATTTCCTGAGTTTAGGATTTCTGGGAGTGGAGTGAGAAAAAAAATGAAGCCACTTCCCATGACACAGGCCGGTAGTCAGGGTTGGGGTGGGTTGAGTGCACCTTTAAATGTGCATTTGGTTGAGTTGAGCGCACCTTTAAATGTGCGTGGATTGAGGAGCAATCTTTGCTACAGTTGATGGGAGTTAGAAAAGCCTCCTAAAGGCTGACATTGGAATCTGGATGAGGTTGTTTTAGTTACTTTTGTCCCCTAAGTTCTCAGGATACTGAAACACTGAAAGGATTATTTTTCAACTTTTGACTAATTACCTCATTTATTGTTAATGTCCTTCTTCCATGGTCTTTATTCTCTGTGTCTGACTGGTTATTTTTATAATTCAAGAATTTAAGAAATGATCTACCATGTGCAGAATTTGGTATTCATGGAATAGGGCACAGGCACGGTCCCCAGCCTTGTACATTTAGATGGGCTGTGGCCTGACCTAGTTCTCCAGTGGTCTTTGGCACTATTCATGGGGCACCCAGGCAATCTACTAATTAAAAACACCTTGTAGACTTTTAGCATTCTTGGGATAAGAAAGAAGTTTGTATGTAGTCAGGGCCATTGTAATCTTTCCACGGATGAAGTAAATGAAACCCAGAAAGAGGAATTAATGGACCCAGAATCACACAAGTTAATAAAAGTCCTGGGAGCAAAAAACTCAGTGTTCTTGTTTCTTAGTCCAGGCCTTTTCCCTTCCCATAACACCATTTCTGCATCCCCGTCATCCTCCTAAGAACCATCCAGGTTCAGGCCTCATTTTAGGTTTCTAGTAGGTTTCATAACTTTGCCAAGAAAAAGATGGTGGTCGTTTTTACCACTCTCCTCATGCTCTCTCCTAGTGATTGTGACCCATGATGGGGATGGTGACATAAAAATGAGAAAACAAGAGACTGGTGGTGCTGCTGATCCACAAGGATATTGGGGCCAATAGAAGAGGGAAGAGTGGTCTTGGTTTCCCCACCTCTTTATCATGGGGGAAAAAACATTGTAATTGTCAAGAGCCTGATGCATATAAATGATGTGACAAAACCAAGGTTTAGATTCTTCTCCAACCCAGAAGAAATGTCCCTCATATGTATCCAGTATTCTCTGCAGTTAAAAAAAATTTTTTTTTGATTGTAGAGAAGTAGAGCCTTGTATAGTAAATACATGTTTCTTTCCTTGGGGACTTTACCTCCTCTAGATAATTAACACATGGATTTCCATGGTGTAAAGATAGGAGACAGTTATATAAATTTATGTCCAGAATGTCTTACAAAGGCAAAGCACCAGCCTTGAATGGCCAAAACTTGACCTATGTTACTAAAGAATTATGGAAAAGCATAAGAGGCAGTTATAAGCCTTATTTTGACATAATGGCTCGGCCCTCAGGAGGCTTACAGTCTTACCAGAGAGGCACTAAACATGGAGAGAGAACCACCAGGTGTGATTGATAAGACAAATCCAACAATTCCTAAATTCTCACTCTGAAGATGTGTCTGAAGGATAGAGGCAGAGTTTCTCTTACAATAAAGAAGGATTTAGTACACATTTAGATGGACTAAGAAGAATTATCTTCAGTTTCTTTCAAAATAACTTTGGTTTCTGTGATGTAAAAGGAAAATAACACAGATTTCTTACACCTTTAGTTACCATCAGAGGTTGAGTAATCCACATGGGGAAATTGGGGGTTGTTGGGCAGTGTCAGGGAGAAGCAGAAACTATGCAAAACTGTCAGTATGTGAGAAGATCAGATGCTGTGGTGGGTTTGTCGTTATTCTGGTAAGGTCGTCATGAGAGGGAGAGTGGAACGTTCCTCAAATGGGTTCAACATACACAAATGTCTCAATATAGGAATGAAATTTCTTCTTTGGAACAACTTAAATAAATCAATATACTTGGGGCTTTAAAAAAATAAAAAGGAGAGATTCAAGGTAAGGCTAGGATAATAGATATGGGCTGAAGTAGCAGAGTTTCTGTTATCAACAACATTAAATTTTTATCTTTCCACTTAAGTGAAATACAAAGAAAGGACTCTAAAGGAGATTGGCGTTTGATAATTTTTGCTACAAAGTCAGGGGTGGGTTGAACATCTAAGGCCACAAGTGGACACTGGGGAACACTGAGAGGGTGTAAGCAATAGTCTTGATAAAAATAGGATGATGGCTTGGCTTGAGAAGGTAGGAGAAATACAGACTTAAAAAATGGTTGTATAGGATTAGAATATGATTGATGGAGCATAGAGGGTATGTAACAGAAGGCATCAATGACAAACTACCAGACAGTTAACATAGAAAATTGAGTTAATTGTTAGGCCTTCTACCAAGAAAGGACACATGCAGTCCCATAGCCCTCTTAGGGTTTCTGTTACCTTTAGCTCTTGCCTCTCTTGATTAAGGACTGCTTATAGGGTTCTAAAATAATCTTCACATAATATTCCTTGTGCCACTTTCCTTGATTTGAAAGATAAATTTTGAGGAAGACTGAATATTTTCTACTATGGTCTTCTAATGTTTGAAATAAAAATTACCTCTTCTTTTTGCTGGGACAATTTGCTAAATGATCAAATTATGGACTTTATTAAAATGACTTTAACTGAAGCTCAGAGGGAGACATTTCTCTCAGGTTTAACAAAATTTGAGGATATGGATTCAGTGTAAGACCAACAATAAGGCCTGCTATTTTATTTCATTCTTTTGCTTCAAACCTAAATTTTTTGTTGTGTTCAAGGAATGCTGAAAAGTCTACATATAGCTTCAATTATACCTACTCAGTAAAATGTAAATGTAACCCACCTCACAAATTCCATTATCATTAGAATAGAGATTACAAGAGGAAAAGGAGGGCCTTTTGGCCCAGCTCTACATAGTCTTGTATCTAACTTATTCCATGAGAGCAAAAATGAGCACAGCCCCGACTCTTCTGACCAATCTTTGAGACAAACTGCAAAAGAGAGGAAGAATCAACCTCTGACAACATGGTACTGTGAATAACATGCTCTCACCAATTATATAGACCCCTCTCCTCTGCTTTTCCACTTCCCCCAAGACAGGAGCAGGTTGGAGCAGGGGCATGTCAGGAATAAAGTCCCTCTTTAGCATGTCCTTGAGTGGCAGGAAGTGTTAGAGGAAGTTTATGTTTTATACTTCAAGCCAAAAATGAGTAAGTGATAGTAGGAAGACCAATAATAATAGTCAATATGTAGTTAGTATTTATTAAGTGATATGAACTGGTTTAAATGTTTACATGTGCTATTTCATCATTAAATTTCTCCAAGAGATATGCTCTATTATTCACAGGACAGAGCTACAGAAACACTAGATTAAGAAACTTGAGAAAAGAGTGGCAGAACTAAAATTTCAATCCAGGTAATTTAATTCCAGAATTTTTTTGCTTAGGGGGATTCACTACACTAGTCTGGTGAATAGAAGAGCTCTTTTGTTTGCACATTTATTCATTCCTTAGTTGTTGGACATTTGGGTTGTTCACACCTTTTGGCTATTATAGGTAATATAGTTAGGAAAATTCATTTTACAAATTTTTGTGTGAACATACGTTTTTACTTCTCTTCGTATGTATCTGGGAATGAAAGGGATATGTCATAACACAGTTCATGATTGACATTTTGCAACGAATCAGTGAAGGAGGAATCCTTCTCTTTGTTTTTTTGGAATTTCAGTAGGATTAGCTCTTTGGTATTTATTGGCTCTTCTGCAGCATAAACACTTCTTTGTACAACTGTAAGAATTTGACTGTGAATCTGTAGGGCTCAATAACCTAATATTCCACCTTAATAAACTGGAAAAAGAAGAGCAAACTAAATGGAAACAAATTGTAGAAAGGAAATAATCAAGACTGGAGTGGAAATAATAAAGAGTGGAAACACATTACAGTAAATCAACAAAATATAAAGTGTATTCTTGCAAATATCAACAAATCTGAAAAACTTTTAGCTGTACTGAATAATGAAAATACAAGAAGAAATCACTAAAATCAGGAATGAAAGAGGCAACATAATTACCAAATATATAGAATTAAATAAATTATAAGGACCACTATAAAACTGTATCCTAGTAAATTAGATAACATATAAAATGGTCAAATTTTTATAAATATACTACTAAAACTGACTGAAGAAGAAATACAAAGAAATAAACAGAAATACAAAATCTGAATAGATCTATAATAGCAGATAAATTAGGAATGTAAAATAATTTTATAAAGAAAAGCCCAGCTTCCTGTGTTTCTACTGGTGAATTTTATTCAACATTTTAAAAAGAATTAATACCCTTCTTTCAAAAACTAGAAGAGAAGTGAACAATTCCAAACTTACCACATAAGGCTAGTGTCATTTTGACAACAAAATCAGGAAAAGACAACATAAGCAAACAAAACTACATATGAATATCTCCTGTGAATACAGACACAAATACTCAACAGAATATTAGTGAGTAGAATTCAGCAACATATAAAAAAGATTACATATGAGGACAAAGTCAGATTAGTCTCAAGAAAGTAAAATTTAGCATTCAAAAAAATCAAATAATGCGTTAATAGAATAAAAGACAAAACCCACAAAAAGTCACATGAATGCCTTAATAGATTACAAAAAATTAACAAAATCCAGTACTTTTTTATGACAAAAATACTCATCCAATGAGGAATAGAAGGGAATCACTCTTCTACAAAATAAAAATCTATTAGAACTAACAAATGAGTTAAACAAGCTTGAAGGATCCAAATAATATATGCACATAAACAGATACTTCAAAAGAAGACATACATGCAGCCAACAATCATATGAAAAAAAGCTCTACATCACTGATCATTAGAAAAATACAAGTGAAAACCACAATGAGATTCCATCTTACACCAATCGGAACGGTTATTATCAAAAAGTCAAAAAATAACAGATGCTAGCGAGGCTGTGGAGAAAAAGGAATATTAATAGACTGTTGGTGTGAGTGTAAATTAGTTCAACCACTGTGGTTGAACCTAAAAACAGAAATACCATTCACACCAGCATATTCATTCCTCAGTTGTTGGACATTTGGGTTGTTCACACCTTTTGGCTATTATAGGTAATATAGCTGGGAAAATTCATTTTACAAGTTTTTGTGTGAACATACGTTTTCACTTCTCTTTGTATGTCCAGCAAGCACAGCTGGACCCAGGACCATCCAGCTCAGTGGAGGGAAGGGCATCTCCCACTACCGAGGCAGTCTGCCAATACCAAGGCAGTTCACACAGCAGCTGGGCAGAGGCTGCAGCAGCTCAGCAATGCCTCTCCTGGCAGACTGTGACTGGACTACTCCGTGCAGGGTAGGGCATCTATGAAAAAAGGCAGCATCATGACAGGAACTTATAAATCAAGCTGACCTTCCTAGGACAGAGCTCCTGGGAAAAGAGGTGATTATGAGTTCAGCTGCAGCAGACTTAAAGGTACCTGCCCAGCAGCTCTGCACAGAACAACAGAGTTCCCAGCACAGCACTTGAGCTCCTATAAGGGACAGACTGTCTCCTCAAGCAACTCCCCAACCCCTGTATACCCAAAGAGACACCTCATAAAGGAGAACTCAGGCTGACATCTGGCAGATACCCTTCTGGGATGAGGATAGCAGAGTAAGAAACTGGCGGCAACTCTTGCTGTTCTGCAGCCCCTGCAGGTGATCCCCAGGCGAGCAGGGTCTGAAGTGGACCTCCAGTGGTCCTGCAGCAGAGGGGCCTCACTGTAAGAAGGAAAACTAAGAAGCAAAAAGAAATAGCTTCAACATCAACAAAAAGGATGTCCACTCAGAGACTCCATCTGAAAGTCACCAACTACAAAACCACAGGTAGATAAAGCCACTAAGATGAGAAGAAACCAGTGTAAAAAGCATAAAAACACCAAAAACCAGAACGCCTCTCCTCCTCCAACAGATCACAACTCCTCACCAGCTAGGGATCAAAGATAGATGGAGAATGAATCTGATGAACTGACAGAACAGGCTTCAGAAGGTGGGCAATAACAAACTTCTCAGAGCTAAAAGAACATGTGCTAACCCAATGCAAAGAAACTGAGAACCTAGAAAAAAAGGTTAGATGAGATGCTAACTAGAATAAACAGCTTAGAGAAGAATATAAACGACTTCATGGAGGTGAATGGTATTTCTTGGAGGCTCTGTTCATTTCTTTTCACTCTTTATTGTATATCTTCCCTTCTTATCTTAGTTCATTGAGTTGATCTTCAATCTCTGATATTCTTTCTTCTGCTTGGTCAATTCAGCTATTGAAACTTGTATATGCTTCGTGAAGTTTCCGTGCTGTGTCTTTCACCATTACTGGCTATATACCCAAAGGAAAATCCTTTACAGACAAGCAATTGCTGAGAGATTTCATTACCACCAGCCCTGCCTTACAAGAGCTCCTGAAAGAAGCACTAAACAAGGAAAGGAACAACCAGTACCAGCCACTCCAAAAAACATACCAAATGGTAAAGACCATCGACACAATGAAGAAAATGTGTCAACTAATGGGCAAAACATCCAGCTAGCATCAAAATGGCAGGATCAAATTCACACATAACAATATTAACCTTAAATGTAAATGGACTAAATGCCCCAATCAAAACACGCAGACTGGCAAATTGAATAAAAAGTCAAAACCCATTGGTGTGCTGTATTCAGGAAACACATCTCACGTGCAAGGACACATATAGGCTAAAAATAAAGGGGAGGAAGATTTATCAAGCAAATGGAGAGGAAAAAAAAGCAGGAGGTGCAATCCTAGTCTCTAATAAAATGAAATTTAAACCAACAAAGATCAAAAGAAGGACATTACATAATGGTAAAAGGATCAATGCAACAAGAAGAGCTAACAATCCTAAATATATACACGCCCAATAGAGGAGCACACAGATACATAAAGCAAATGCTTAATGGCCTACAAGAGACTTAGACTCCCACACAATAACACTGGGAGACTTTAACACTCCAATGTCAATATTAGATAAGTGAGACAGCAAATTAACAAGGATATCCAGGACTTGAACTCAGATCAGAACCAAGCGGACCTAATAGACAGCTACAGAAATCTCCACCCTAAATCCACAGAATACATATTCTTCTCAGTACCATATGGCACCTACTCTAAAATTGACCATATAATTGGAAGTAAATCACTCCTCAGCAAATGTAAAAGAATGGAAATCATAACAAACAGTCTCTCAGACCACGGTGCAATCAGATTAATACTCAGAATTCAGAAACTAACTCAGAACTGCACCACTTCATGGAAACTGAACAACTGGCTCCTGAGTGTCAACTGGATAAACAATGAAATGAAGGCAGAAATAAAGATGTTCTTTGAAACCAACGAGAACGAAGACACAACATACCAGAATCTCTGGGACACATTTAAAAGTGTCTAGAGGGAAATTTATAGCAATAAATGCCCACCAGAGATGTGAGGAAAGATCTAAAATAAACACCCTATCATCAAAATTGAAAGAGCTAGAGGAGCAAGATCAAAAAAACTAAAAAGCTAGCAGAAGACAAGAAATAACTAAGATCAGAGCAGAACTGGAGACAGACACACAAAAAATTCTTCAAAAAATCAATAAATTCAGGAGCTGATTTTTTGAAAAGATCAACAAAATAGACAAACTACTAGCCAGATTTATAAAAAAGAAAAGGGAGAATAATCAAATAGATGCAATAAAAATGATAAAGGGGATGTCACCACTCACTCCACAGAAATGCAAACTACAATCAGAGATTACTACAAACAACTCTATGCACATAAACCAGTAAACCTGGAAGAAATGGATAAATTCCTGGACACTTGCACCCTCCTAAGCCTAAACCAGGAAGAAGTTGAAACTTTGAAGAGACCAATAACAAGGGCTGAAGTTGAGACGGCAATTAGTAGCCTACAAACCAAAAAAAAGTCCAGGTCCACAGCTAAATTCTACAAGACATACAAAGAGGAGCTCATATCATTCCTTCTGAAACTATTCCAAACAATCCAAAAAGAGGGAATCCTTCCCAAATCATTTTATGAGACCAACATCATCCTGATACAAAAACCTGGCAAAGATTCGACAAAAAAAGACTTCAGGCCAGTATCCACGATGAACATCAGTGCAAAAATCTTCAATAAAATACTGGCAAACCAATTGCAACAGCACATCAAAAAGCTTATCCATCACGATCAAGTAGGCTTCATTACAGGGATGCAAGGCTGGTTCAACATACACAAGTCTATAAATGTAATCCACCACATAAACGGAACCAAAGACAAAAACCACATGATTACCTCAATAGATGCATAGAAGGCCTTCGACAAAATTCAACCGCCCTTTATGCTAAAAACTCTCAATAAACTAGGTATCGAAGGAACATATCTCAAAATAATAAAAGCTATTTATGACAGACCTACAGCCAATATCATACTGAATGGGCAAAAACTGGAAGCATTCCCTTTGAAATCTGGCACTAGACAAGTATGCCCTCTGTCACCACCCGTATTCAATATAGTATTGGAAGTTCTAGCCAGAGCAATCAGGCAAGAAAAAGAAATAAAGGTATTAAGTTAGGAAAGGAGAAAGTCAAATTGTCTCTATTTGCAGACAACATGATTGTATATTTAGAAGACCCTATCATCTCAGCCCAAAATCTCCTTAAACTGATAAGCAACTTCAGCAAAGTCTCAGGATACAAAATCAATGTGCAGAAATCACAAGCATTTCTATACACCAATAACAGACTAACAGCCAAATCATGAGCAAACTTCCATTCACAATTGCTACAAAGAGAATAAAATACCTAAGAATACAACTAACAAAAGATGTAAAGGATCTCCTCAAGGAGAACTACAAACACTCCTCAAGGAAATAAGAGAGGAGACAAACAAATTGAGAACATTCCATGCTCATGGTTAAGAAGAATAAATGTGAAAATGGCCATAGTGCCCAAAGTAATTTATAGATTCAATGCTATTCCCATCAAGCTACCAATTACCTTCTTCACAGAACTGGAAAACACCACCTTAAACTTCATATGGAACCAAAAGCGAGCCCGCATAGCCAAGTCAGTTCTAAGCAAAAAGAACAAAGCTGGAGGTATCACACTACCGGACTTCAAACTATACTACAAAGCTACAGTAATCAAAACAGCATGGTACTGGTACCAAAACAGAGATATAGACCAATGGAACAGAACAGAGGCCTCCAAGGCAACACAACACATCTACAACCATCCGATCTTTGACAAACCTGACAAA